>JAHTLZ010000111.1:17604401-17623947 GCA_023846285.1 Phrynocephalus versicolor | reverse complement strand
AATAAATAAATAAATAAATAAATAAATAAATAAATAAATAAATAAATAAATAAATATGAATCATGTGCTTTTAAGTTAATTCCGAGTTATGGTTGCCCCATTCAGGGTTTTCCAGGTACAGAATACTCAGTAATTGTTTACCATTCCTTTCTTCCAGGGGCACCATGGAACTCTGCATTTTGCCCAAGCCCATACAGGCTGGCTCTGTTCTGTAGAAGGCACCCTGGGAAATCAAACTCCCAATCTCTGGCTTCACAGACAAATACTAGTGTAAACCATTGAAAAATTATCTACATAGAGTATACCTTTCACCTGATGTGAAGATATAATGTAACTGTAGTCCTGCTCACCCCTTCAAGCAGTTGTATTTCTCTAACTAGCCCTCTCTCTGCTACCATCCAGTGGTCTACTGAAATACTAGCATTTTACTTGAGAAATGTAGTACTATAACACACTACAAATGACAAAAGTCTTTGGTAGTCATAACTAAGGACATGGTGAGAAGGGGAGATTCTCTGGAAAAGAGCATTAGAAAAAGAGAAAGACCCAATGCAAGATTAACCAACTCCACAGGCTTGCGTTTACAAGAACTCAACAGGGGTGTGGAGGACATTTTGGAGAAGGCTCATTCTTAAGGTTGTCTAATTTGGAGGTGACTTGACAGCACAATACAGGAACAGTGAAAAAAATCACCCCCTCAAAAGCATTGCAAGGACTGTGATATGCTCAGATCATAGGGACCTAGAGAAGGAGGCAGATGATAATGTCATTGCTGCTAATTAAACAGTCCAATCTTGTAACCTTTGGATAATTACACTACTGGGTAAAGCCAGCAAGGACTTCTCATCTCCCGCCAGCATGGTTTCTTTTGTTTACCATCATGCTGGTTTCATCACCCTGATCTGAGGAAAAGGAAACCAAAACTGAGAGCTCTTGAGTTGCTTCACCCTGCCCAGCAAAGGCTGGTAAAACTGTGATAACGCAAGCCAAGTGCACATCTGTAGTGCTTGCGATGCCCCTTATTGGAGCAGATCTGAAGCCCGGTGGCCATTGGTTGACCTACGAGGCTGGCAAAGAACCTGCAGGATCACACCTTCATTCCCAAATGGAATTATCATCTAGGAGCCTTG
This sequence comes from Phrynocephalus versicolor, assembly GCA_023846285.1. Lineage (NCBI taxonomy): Eukaryota > Metazoa > Chordata > Lepidosauria > Squamata > Agamidae > Phrynocephalus > Phrynocephalus versicolor. Next base: position 17,622,817 of record JAHTLZ010000111.1, on the reverse strand, counting down.
CAGAACAGTTGCTTATGGAGAGGTGAGTGTTCTGAAGCCTGTCTTGGGGTATAAAGCAAAGTGTCCCGCTTATATACTGTCCCATAGTGCTTCAAGCGCTCTCTGGGTGGTTTAAAATTTAATTATGGAGGCTACACATTGGCCCCCTCCCAGTGAGCTGGGTACTCATTTTACCGACCTTGGAAGGATGGAAGGCTGAGTCAACCATGAGTCAGTTACCTGGGATTTTTTTTTTCATCTTGTCAAGACTGTTTACATCTAAGAACTGACTCCTGGCAATTCCATCTTTTGTCATGCTTGAACTTTTGGAACAGCTCTGAGGAACAGGGTGTTGCCCTCAAAATATTAGCAACTTTTTGTTATTTTACTAGTAGCCTAAAGGTACCACCTGGTCTAGTTTTGTCTATCTGTTCCGTAGCAGATCTTCTTGTCATCTATCAAAAACAAAACGATCATCATTATCATCCTGGAACTATGTATCTTGTCCAAGGACACACTGTTTGGTTCTACTCCCAGGAGGTGCAGTGGAGGCTATTGAAAAAATCTTGTATAAGTGCATGCGCAGAAGAACTCCAACAACTATCAGAAAGTGCAACTGATCAAATCCCTGGCTTTTTCTCGAGCAAAAATTCTCTTGGCCTTTTTTTTACATTTATATCCCAGCTCATGTGGAGAAAGTCTCCCCCCACTACATATTTTTGCACTGCACCTGCCATCAACCTTAATTGTCACAGCCAATTATGAGGGAGATAAAGCAGTTCATTAGGGGTTATGTGTCTCCATCTTTGATCTATTCTTCTGATGCTTGTTGTACCTTCCAACACTGAACTGATCCAGCTTTAAAATGAAATTTGAACTTATTATAATATAGTTGTCTTTTTTTTTTTTTAAAAAAAAGACCAGCTTTCCTTCAGTTATTAAAGGATTATCTCATATATTTCATAGAAGAAGAAGAGGAGGAGAGGGAGGTTTTATAGGCTATGGCAGCCCATTGCAGGGAGGTTCTCAAGGAGCCAGATAAAAATTGGTGTATAGGACACACTGCTATAGTAGAGGTGAGGGCCTCTGCCCTCCAGACGTGATACACTTCACCTCCTAGCACAGCCAGAGGGAATAACAGGAATTGTAGTCCACGCCCTTTTGGATGGCCAATATTCTGTTTGTGTTCTGCTGCATCCTGAGCACCGAAGCAGGATTTCATCTATAAGCTTCCTTCCACCACTCGTTCACCAGATGAGTCGTCTTCGCCTCCACCAAGCACAAACGCGCCTTAATGCGGAATCAGAGCTCCCGGATGGTCCCAAAATGTATCCCTGGGTATTGTGGGCAACTCTCCTATCTTTTAATTTTTTTTTAAGAAAGGAAGGGAGGAAGCAGTCACGTGGCGCTCGGGAATCACATGATCGAGCAGAACCGAAAGTAAACTGCACGGTTAATTCCGCGTCGCCGGGCTTCCTGCCGCTTGGAGTCTTCGCTCTATTTCCTCCGCTTTTTGGCTGCAAGAAACCGAAATTGGAACTAGGTAAGGGTTAAACTCCTAAATTTCCCTTGGCTTGGCTCTGGCCCTCTTGCGGTTGGCATGTTGCCCGACGATTTGGCTCAGAATTGGTTTTTTTAAAAAAGGTGGTGGTGTCCCTTTGCCCTGCCGTGGCTTGCGGACCGAAGCGTGAACTGAACGCGGCACCTCTGAATTTCCCTGGCTTGGCGACCTGGGCGAAGGCTTGACACGGATTTCTCCTTGCTTGCGTGGAGCGCCGAGAGCGAGCTGTTCACGTGGAGCGCTGGGATCGGGGCGGCCGTCCCGTGGGTTTCCCCAAAACTCATCTGGGATCTGCCCTGCCGCGCCCCCGGGCTGCGGTGATGGAAGTCTGACCCAATGTGGTGTGACTTTCTCATGCTATCTGGTGTCTACTCGGGAGTAAGCCTCCCTTGGAATCAGCGAGACTTGATTCGCAAGAAGGGAGTTCTCAGATTGTAGTCGCGTGGACGCCCAAGAAGCTGTGCTTCAAAATTGACCCCGGACTGAGTGGACCTTATCTTAAGTCAACAAGTACAAGGATTAGTTGGTACGTGCACAGTTTAGCCCAAGAAGCTGTTTTCACAGCTGCCGCCCCATTCTAGAGCAAGCAATGAAGAACCCAGCCAGTACCTTTGTGAAGGTCTAAAGTGCGATTCTAACTCCACCCAGTGGTTCAAATGATGCCTAGTTTGGTTTCCTACTCCTCTTGACTGAGTATCGTCGTCTTTCCCCTCCTGGTGTACCTTCCACTCAACTTGTTCAGGCTGTTTCCAGACGCGTGTAGGATTGCATTCTGACCTACTATGTGAGGGTGATTGAAGCCCCACCATTATAACCAGGCTTCCCTTATTGGATGTCTGCTTTACAACATTCTCCAACTGCCAGTCTCCCTTGGGGGCTTGGTCGGAGGCCGATAGCATATGCCTACTGTTAGACCATCCTTGTGGCCTGATACTCTTACCCACAGAGTTTCTAATGGTGGCTCCAAATCACCTGGATATTCCAGTTCATATGATTTTATCACTTCTTTGACATATAAGGCTACACCACCTCCCGTTTGCATCTTCCTGTCCTTCCCGTACAGTTTGTAGCCTGGGATAACTGTGTATCCCATTGGTTATCATCTGTTTACCAGGTTTCAGTGATGCCAATAATATCAATATTTTTATCTCTTGCTAAGTATTCCAGCTCCCCTATTTTGTTCCGGAGGCTCCTGGCAGTTGCATACAAGCATTTATATATGCTTTTCTGATGCAGTCTTTTTAGTCCAGTTGCCTCACTAGACTGCCTCTTGCATCCTTCTGCTGGAGTGCTGGTGACAGGTTACTAGCTCCTTGCTCTGCTCAATAATTTTTGCATCCTCCTCACGACTCAAGTACCCACTTTCCCAAACCAGATGCTGCCCAGCTCCTGTTGCCTCTCCCCCAGTTATCATTTTAAAAGCTGCTCTGCAACCTTTTTGAAGTTGAGTGCCAGCAACTTGGTCCTATCATGGTTCAAGTGCAACCCATCCCTCCTAAACAGGTTTGATTTGTCCCAAAATGTTCTCCAGTTCCTGACAAATCTAAAGCCCTCCCTTCGACACCATTGCTTCATCCACACATTGAGGCTTCTAAGCTCTGTCTGCCTGGTAAGTCCTGCACGAGGAACAGACAGCACTTCTGAAAATGCTACTGTGGAAGTCTGGGACTTCAATCTTCTTAACAACCTGAATTTGGCTTCCAAGACTGACTGCTTTGCCATCAAACTGACGTTGTCATCCTTTGGGTATGTCATGAGAAGGCAACGTTCACTGAAAAAAGACAATGACGCTGAGCATCAAAAGTTAGCTCAGTCTGAAACATTTCAGTGCTTAAGCTGTTCTCTGTCTGAGTTTTCCCTTCCCACTGATGAGGTACTCTTATTATCTGCTATTCCAGATTTCCAGATAGCACAGTGTAATGAAAGAACAGTATTCAAAGAGATGATTCTTGCTAGTCCATATATGATAATGTTACTGATGTGTCCTTTTGGTTTCAGGGGCCAATGGCCTTCGACGAGAGAGATCCTAGTGATCTGAAAGTGCGTGTGTTGATCCTGCTGCTTGAGCATCCCCAGGGGATCAGTTTTGGAGACTTTTCCGGGGCTTTTCGCCAGCTGCATGGCTACCACCCCCATATCTCCCTTTATGGATACAGTTCACTGAGGCAGTTGATAGCCGACATGAAGGACCTTGTGGTTATAGAAGGTAGTTCAGGGACACCAGTCATGAAGTTCATTAAAGGCCTAACTCTTGACAACTGGCCTGAAGTAGAGAATGGACTGCAGTGCTCCGCAGAGGAACCTCGGTGCTTAATGAATGGGGAGAAAGCAGAACAACAGCCAGGTAAATTGTCAGGTCAAGTCAAGTTTATTGCGGTCATATGACCCATATCTGCAAATATACAGTAAAGGCAAGAAGAAAAGCAAAGAGAAATACTAATAAATAGGAGCATCAGGGGAATGGGTGGCCGAAATGATCTCTGCTCTCTTTCGAATGGCAGCTAGAAAGAACTTTGCAACCTGTGCTGTAACGTGTGAGTTCTTGTCTATTAGACAGTATTGAACTAACCACTTGGAAGGGTGGCCTTGGAATTTATTCAACAATGGACAAATTAGGGTATTCCTAATTTGTTCATAAAGTGGAAAAAATAAAAGCACGTGCTGAAGAAACTCAGGAGCCTCGTTTCCACATGGGCAAAATCTCTCTTGGCGTGGTATTCCCTGGAACCTACCCTGGAGCAGTGACTCTATTGGGCTAGACTGGCTGATGGGCTTTTCTTGTTCCCCAAATGCGTGAACATTCCTTTTTTTTTTTTTTGCATTATTTAGAGCTCATGAAATATAGTTGTCTCATGGTGTTTTAAATTCTGTAAACTGCCCAGAGAAGTGTGAGGGTGGGGCTCAGTTTTGAAGCAAACCTTGAGTGATTTGCATTGTGCAGTAGGCCTGGCTGATGTCTTGTTGGCACTCACCAACCTCCTAGCTGAATACAAATTGGGCTTGAGGATTAAGAAACTCCAGGAGTACCTGCTGGCCAGGGATGGAATTGATCTGGAGAAATTCAGCATCAGCCACGGTTACAAGGACACATTGGAGTTTTTGGAGGCCCAGATGCCAGAACTAAGCATCCTGTACCAAGAGAACCGAGTCAAATGTGTTGTACAGCTAATGGCAGGTACAAGGCTGTGGTTGAGAAGTGATCTTCTATGTAGAATTGAGGTTAAAGAGAGTGAGAGCAAGCAAGCATCCATCTGGCCTGGATGCCTTCAAAAGGGGATTGGACAGATTCCTGGAGGAAAAGTCCATCACAGGTTACAAACCATGATGGAGATGTGTAATATCCAGGCTTAAAACCGGGGTACTTCAAGGGCCAGATGCAGGGGAGTGGTATCAGGAGACAGATATCTAGTCTCGTGCACTCCCAGACACATTTGGTGGGGCCACTGTGCAATATAGGAAGCTGGACTAGATGGGCCTTTGGGGGTTATTCCATATTCTTCTTCTTCTTCTTCTTCTTCTTCTTCTTCTTCTTCTTCTTCTTCTTCTTCTTCTTCTTCTTCTTCTCCTTCCTCTTCTTCTGCTCCTCCTCCTCCTCCTCCTTCCTTCCTTCCTTCCTTCCTTCCTTCCTTTCTTTCTGAAATTATTGTATGTTATATGTGTTTAACTGTTTGCTTATGTGTTTTTGACTGTCTTTTGGGCGCATTGGGGGGAAGGGCGTGGGAGTTTTAAAGTTTTTTTTAGCCCCTGAAGCAAGCAGTGACTGCGGCCATGTTATATTTGTTAACCACCCTGAGTTCCCATTTGGGAAAATCGAGCGGTATATAAATTAAAAAATAAATAATTTGAAAAATGAATAAATGAATAAATGAATGAATAAATAAATAAATAAATAAATAAATGTGGGATAATAGTTTTGAAACAAATATACTGACCTGTGATTTGAATTACACAGAAGGTCTGCCTGACATCTTGGCGGCAGTCTCCAACCTCCTGGCCAAATACAAATTGGGCTTAAAGATTAAGAAGCTCCAGGAATTGCTGCTGGCCAGGGATGGAATTGATCTGAAGAAAATCAGCATTACTCACGGATACAAAGATACGCTGGAGTTCTTGGAGGCTCAGATGCCGGAGCTACACATCCAGTACAAGGCAAACCGGCTTAGTTGTCTCGTGCAGCTTTGTACAGGTACAGGAGTTGCATTGAAAAATGTGTTTAAATAGAAAGAGAACTTTTCACTCTAGAACTACAGAGAACAGGAGAAGAGCATTGCTGAATGCCAATAAACACGTTCTAGTTCAACAATTGCTTTTAAAGAGGTACCAGCTGGAATTCTGCAAGGTGGATACAGTATGAAGGCAGCAAACCTCATGAATTTTTCAGTCTCCTCCCTGTCCTCCAAAACCAGTCAAGTCCTTGCAGTGCAGGGGTTAGAATACATTGCTAGGATATGGGGGTTGGGGAACCCGGGAGAGCACTTTTATCACAAAGAAAGATAATACAGTGGTACCTTATATAAAGGAATTAATTCGTTCCAAATGAAATTATGTTAAGCAAATTTTCCTTTATACAAATTCCCATAGGAATGCATTGAAAATGGAGTGATCCCATTTTTATGTTGTACGGATTCTCCCCATAGGCAATTATGTTAAGCAAATTTCCCCTATCTCCAGAATTTTTATGTTGTACAAATTGTATGTTATACAAGCTGTTTGTTATACAAGGGTCCACTGTATTCCAATAGAATAGAAAAATAGAAGATACATTAAATAAAATTCAGGCACAGTACTGGTGCATTTCCATTTAGCTGTCCTAGGTTCTTGATGCTGTGGTACTTAGCCAGTATGAATCGAGCTGAACTCTTACCTGTTTAACTGATAGTAAGTAGGACTGGAATGAAAATCCTAAATCTTTCCCTGAAATGATGTGTGTCGAGACTGAGAGGGGACATCGACTCAAACAGAGGGTTTGGAGAGTGAGAACAGACAAAAGAAAATATATATTTACCCAGCGTGTTGTTAGTCTGTGGAACTCCCTGCCATAGGATGTAGTGATCACATTTGACCTGGATGCCCTCAAAAGGGGAGATTGAACAGATTCCTGGAGGAAAAGTCCATCACAGGTTACAAACCATGATGGAGATGTGTAATCTCTAGATTTAAAACCGGGTTACTTCAAGAGCCAGATGCAGGGGAGTGGATTCAGGAGACAGATATCTAGTCAGGAGGCAGATATCTAGTCTCGTGTGCTCCCAGATGCATTTGGTGGGGCCACTGTGAGATACAGGAAGCTGGACTAGATGGGCCTTTGGCCTGATCCAGCATGGCTCTTCTTATGTTTTTATGAGAAGTTCATCTTGGTTTCTTGAAAGCTGTGTGTTACATCATGCTTGCAGAGTTTAAAACCAAAGCAGTGCAACCCCGGGGAGTGCTGTGTTGGTTTTCTCCATCCATATTTTAAAGGGCTGTGCAATCCAACACATTTGTTCTTCACGTTTCAGGATTCAATAGAGGGCTGGTTTCTTATAGTGCTTTTTCTCACTATTATTTGTGCATTGTTCCCAGGTCTCTCAATGGTCTTAGGCCTGTAAAATGTTTTGTATATCAAATCCCAGAAGTCTCTAGATGGGAGATAATGTTTTATTGCAAAAGAAACTGAAGACAGCACTGCCTCAGCCAGTTGACACGTGCAGTGTGAGAGGAATTAAATATTCTAGTTTAAATGCTATTTCTGCAGATGTGATTCTTCCCAAAGTCTTTGTTGGGTGTCATGCATGATGTGTCGTGCAATGATAGTGTGACAGTTGTTTGAAATAGTCTTCTCAAGATCTCTTGGATAGTGGGCTAGGTCTTGTGATAAGTCCTGTTTTAAGGCATGTCACTTAGAGCTGATCCAGCGGAAAGAAGCAAAAGAAGTATTAGCAGAATATGTGTCAACCCCCAATAAGGATCTAACAAACAAAATGGGATCAAGATTCCAACGGAAACTAAGAGAAGACACCTAAACCAAGTTTATATCGTAGGTCAGCAACGGAATCTATCCAGTTGTTCCTGAGCTGCAACCTTCATTACTGCCAAGTCAAAGTAGATGGGGTAATACTAGTTTTGAAACAACGATACTGACCTGTGATTTGCATTCTACAGAAGATGTGTCTGACACTTTGGCAGCAATCACCAACATCCTGGCCAAATACAAGTTGGGTTTAAAGATTAAGAAGCTCCAGGATTTGCTGCTAGCTGAAGAAGGAGTTGATCTGGAGAAATTCAGCTTTAGCCACGGAAACAAGGACACACTGCAGTTCTTGGAGGTTCAGATGCCAGAGCTAAACATCCAGTACAAGGAGAACCTCCTCAGTTGTGTTGTACAGCTTCCTGCAGGTACAGGGGTTGGGTTGAAAAGTGATCTTTTCCTTCAGAAATGCAGATAAAAAAGGAGAGAGAGAGATTGTTTTGTTCTCTTTGTGCAGATATCTGTGTATCTTCTGCCTCTTCCAATGTTCAGAACAATGGGAAAGAACCTGCAGGCCAGCCAACAGGTGAGGCAATGTAATACACTGTGTACACATTGGGAGCATTCGCACAAATAATTGTGTGACGTTCCTCACTCTTAGTCTGAGTAGCAGAGATTAAAGATGGGCATGAAACTGTAAAGTGGTGTTTCATTTGGCTTTTTTGTTTTTTCTTTTTTGTTACATTTGAAATGAATTTTTTTTAAAAAATTCATTTTGTTTTTTGTTTCATTTCATTTTCATTTCATTTTTATCTGTTTTTATGTGTTGTATGTGTTTAACTGTTTGCTTATGTGTTTTTGACTGTCTTTTGGGTGCATTGGGGGGAATGGCGTGGGAGTTTTAACGGTTTTTTTAGCCCCTGAAGCATGCAGTGACTGCGGCCATCGCCACTTGCTTTGGGGGCTAAGAAAATGTTTTAAAACCCCATGCTCCCCCCCCCCCCAAGGCACCCAGGGGAGTGGTATCAGGAGACAGATATCTAGTCTCCTGCACTCCCAGAGGCATTTTGTGGGGCCACTGTGCAATACAGGAAGCTGGACTAGATGGGCCTTTGGCCTGATCCAGCAGGGCTCTTCTTATGTTCTTATGAGGAGTTCATCTTGGTTTCTTGAAAGCTGTGTGTTACATCATGCTTGCACAGTTTAAAACCAAATTAATGCAACCCCAGGGATTACTGTGTTGTTTTTCTCCATCCATATTTTAAACTCTGGCTAGTCCCAACATTTAATTTCAGAGAGTAACTGATTAGATTCCCCCAAAGAGAAAATAAAAGACACTAGCCATTGCCAAGTTTTGGAACATCAACACCTACCCACCCCTGCTAGAAACTCTGCAGTATAGTGCTTAGAGCATTTGGTTTAGGATCTGGGAGACCGAAAAAAACAGGTAAACCTGCTATATATGTAAGAACTACAATACAATGGTACAATGCTGTTGGTACATATCCCTTTAGTTCTCCTGGAGAAGATTTTGACTGCAAAGAGTGGAGCTGGTCTCCATTTCTTTAGTGAAAGAAGCATTCTGCTCCAAGAAAATTATGTCCGAAGCTTTAAATCGACAGAGGCAGCAAAAACAGGAAGGGTGTGGAGGTGGTTTGCCTTTCCTGTTTATAGCTGCCCTCCATTGTGCCCCAATGACATATGAGGTTCCTGTTTGCTCTGGTGAGATTGTTTTCTTCTCCTGTAGATTCCTCTGCATCTTCTGCCTCTGCCACTATTCAGAACTCGGTGGAAGAACCTGTGAGCCAGGCACCAGGTAAAACATACTCTGCATCTTGTTACTTGATGGTGACATCCTTTCCATGGAACGTTCTGTGTTGTTAATCAGAGTGTCAGGGGCTGATCTGTTGTCAATACCTTTTGAAAACCTCCCTAGATTATAATTCCTATCCTGTTTTGCGGCTTTGAGTTTTAATTGCCCTTTGGAGCTGTGGAGACTTATCAAATCAAGGTAAAGTTAAAGGTTCCCCCGCACATGTGTGCTAGTTGTGTCCGACTCTAGGGGCGGTTCTCATCTCCAAGCCAAAGAGCCAGTGTTGTGCTAGTCCTTGGGCATGTGGCCAGCACGGCTGAACACATTTCTGTGCATGGAACACTGTTTCCCTTCCTGCTTTTTACAGCGGTTCCTGTTCATCTACTTGCATTTTTGAACTGCAAGTTTGGCCGGAGCTGGGTTTAACAGCGGGAACTCACTCCGCTGAGTGGCACCCAGGATTCGAACCACAGAGCTGCCAACTTTGCAGCAGACATTTCAGTGCTCTAGCCCGCTGAGCCAACACCCCCCCCCCTATCAAATCAACCTCTAAACAAATACCAGACACTAATTAAGAGGTAACTACAGATCTGGGGCTGGTTATAAGGGTTGTGTTTCTCAGGGAGATGGTCCCTTTTACTAGCAATGTGACTGATCAGGCCTTTGATATTTAACAGCGTGACCTGTATGTCTTGCAGTGGATTTTATTTTCTTGAGATATGGAAGGTTGGATACTGTTGGCAGTAGGTCGGTAAAACAAAAGTACAGTGGACCCTTATATAACAAACAGCTTGTATAACATAATATCTGTACAACATAAAAAATTCCAGAGATAGGGGAAATTTGTTTAACATAATTGCCTATGGGGAAAATCTGTACAACATAAACATGGGATTACTCCATTTTTAATGCATTCCTATGGGAATTTGTATAAAGGAAAATTTGCTTAACATAATTTCATTTGGAACGAATTAATTCCTTTATACAAGGTACCACTGTGCAGGATTCAGAACTCAAAAGTTTGCTATCCTCACTTAAAAGTCAGAACAAACTGTGTTAGACACTTTAATGTGGTACCTTGTGCCCTTTCTGACATGTCATTGGTTGGATTAGAGACGCCATCAAATCCAAATGCACTAGGCAAGAGAAAACAAAAAACAGACTAGCTGTCGTAACACCAAAACACACAAACGTAGACGATAACTCAGTAAATAATTAATCTGCTTTAGAACACCCTGTTGTCTAGTTTCTAGGACTGCTGTGTCTACGGAGATATTCTCCATCAAGCTCTGTGACAGGTTGCATGCATGTTGTGTTGTGGAGTGCTCACGTGGCAACTGCGCGAAGCAATCTGCTGTGCCAGTTATTGGGCTTTGGGCCTTGGTGTTTGATACGTCCTGTCCTGTGGGCTTATTACTCAGGACTGATTCAGTAAAAAAGGAAGGCAAGAAAAGGAACGGTGTTTGGGCAGAATATTTGCCAGCCTCAGTTGAGAATGTAGTAGTCAAAATGGGATCAGGGTTGGATTGTAAAATAAAAAAGGAGTAAAGTGTTTTGCTTATATACTGCCCATAGTGTTTAAAGCACTCTCTGGGTGGTTTGCAATTTATTTATGCAGGTGATCCTCCAGCAAGTGGAAGGATAGAAGGCTGAGTCAACCATGAGCCAACTACCTGGGATTGAACCCCAGGTCATGAGCACAGATTTACCTGCAGCACAGGCATTTAACCACTGCACCACGAGACCCAGTGTGAATTGGTGGGGACTGACTTTAAACCCACTTTGTGTCATAGGTGGGGAACTATGTCCTTTAAATGCTCATAGACCTTCTTCAGTTCAAGCCTGCCTAGGTGGGGGATTCCAATTTAGAAGCAAACCTTGACCTGTCATTTGCTTTGCTCTTTAGCTCTCTCTGACATTTTGGCTGCAGTCCTCAAACTCCTGGCCAAATACAAGTGGGGTTTAAAGATTAAGAAGCTCCAGGATTTGCTGCTAGCTGAAGATGGCGTTGATCTGGAGAAGTTCAGCATAAGCCACGGAAATAAGGACACACTGGAGTTCTTGGAGGTTCAGATGCCGGAGCTAAACATCCAGTACAAAGAAAACCACCTCAATTGTGTTGTGATGCTTCCTACAGGTACAGGGGATGGGTTGAGTAGTGTGTCCTGGAGTGCCAATGGGATGGTTGTTTGGGATAGTCTTCTATAAGATCTGTCGGGCAGAGGGCGAAGTCTTGGGTTGTGCTGTGGCATGTCATTTAGAGCTGCTTTGAGTAGCAGAGATTAAAGATGGGCATGAAATGCTAAAGTGGTGTTTCATTTCGGGTTTTTTTTTCTTTTTTGTTACCTTTGAAATGAATTTTTTAAAAAATTCATTTTGTTTTTTGTTTCATTTCATTTTCATTTCATTTTTATGTGTTTTTATGTGTTGTATGTGTTTAACTGTTTGCTTATGTGTTTTTGACTGTCTTTTGGGTGCATTGGGGGGAATGGCGTGAGAGTTTTTTTTAGCCCCTGAAGCAAGCAGTGACTGCGGCCATCGCCACTTGCTTTGGGGGCTAAGAAAATGTTTTAAAAGCCTGTGCTTCCCCTCCCCCTCAACTGGGCGCCTTTGGGGGCTAAAACAAACAAGTTTAAAAGCCCCACTTCCCCCCTCAATCAGGTGCTTGGGGGGAAGCACAGGGTTTTTAAAATATATTTAGCCACTGAGGCAAGTGCTTGCCTTGGTGGCTAAAGACTTTTTAAAGGACCCATGCTTCTCCCCCAACGTGTGGGTTTTCCTAGGCAAGGAAAGTCTATCATATCAGGGAATAAACAAATATGAATTAATTTAACAAATAATAACAAACATGTAGCTAAATAATTGGGGCTGGTTTCAGAGAGCAGATAGCTCCACTGGCTGCCGGCCTTGTTCTGGGACTGAACCAAAGCATAGGTTAATATCTTTAAAGCTGTATGCTGCTTGCTTCCATGGTCCTTGAGGGATTTTATCTCAGCTCCAAAGAGCTTCAGAGGAGGTTGTTCTCTCAATCTACTTCCTCTACAGCTGTCCGGTGGCAGTCCAAGAGGAGACCTCTGTATAGCAACTCCCGGGTTGTGGAATTGCAACCCCCAGGAAGCTAAGTAGGGGCCAGCCATTTTGTCCACAACCCACATGGGGACCATACCTTTTGTACATGTTGTGAACAAGACCGGTGCTAGGTTTTTTTGCGCCCTAGGCGGGGGGTGTGGCGGGGTGGGGGGTGCGGGGCAGGGGGTGGGGCAGGACGGTGGATGGCGGTGGCCAGTGACGGGCACAGGGGGGTGGCGATGGACATGAGGGCGGCGGGTGGGCGCCAGTGGGCAGCAATGGGCAGGTGGCTGGCGGGCGGCTGGTGGGGGGATGGACGGCGGTGGCCAGTGGTGGGGGAGGCGGGGGGGACAGCAGGCTGTCCAGTGCCCTCTCTCCATTTTGGCGCCCTAGGCAACTGCCTAGTTCACCTTAATGGAAGCGCCGGCCCTGGTTGTGAACAACTAATGGAGCAGTGAATTTATTTTGTGTGTGCAGTAACCCATTTTCAATGTCTTTTAAACTGTTTTAACTAATTGCTTTAAACACTGTGTTTTATATAATCCACACCGGGAGAAGGTAGTATAAAATTAATTTTTAAAAATACAAATTAAAAATTGAATGAATAATTCAGCAGAAATGCAAAGTCTCTTGAAAGGCCAAAAGTGTTTCATAACGCTCCCCCCCTTTTACTATTTTCCTGTATCCCGGTTCCTTCCCTGGAGTCAGATTCTTCTGCCTGCATTTCAAATCCTGCACCGTCAGGGCAAGAGAGACTGAAAACTGGTAAGTTTGTTGCTGGGAATCTAAGCAATAATAGAGGGTGTTCATTTCTCATTAGCTTCCTGTGCTCTGGGTGTCTTGGTACTGATTCACAGGATGATGGCCCACTTTGGCTGAGGTAGGCATCCAGATTGAAAGCTGCTTGATTGTTGTTGCCCTGATCCACACTAGATGGTTCCTCTTTTCATTTACTGGTACATTAAATTGAGCATACAATAGGGGGACTTGGAAGAAGTATAACAAACAAGCAGACAAGCCAACACAGCAGATACTGTAGTTGAATAAAAAAGCAAGGGAAAGCTCTGTATCTACTCTTATGAAGCCATTTTATTTTGTCAGCAACCTTTTCATTTTACTTTATCATTTCCAGATTTATTGCAGTATTTTTTTCATCTTTTCTTTCTTTCTTTTTGATAAACCTCTGCCTCTTAATTTCTCCTCCCTTTTCTGGTAGGTACATCCAGCCCTGCTCCATGCCCGGGTACTGATTTTCCTACCTGCAGTTCAGATGCTGTGTCCCAGAAGCTAACGGAAACAAAGTCTGGTAAAATTGCCCAAGATGAATTGGAAATTAGGATATAGTGTTTAGCCAGTGTTTCTCTTGACACCTCCATTAGGGTCAAATCCTCCCTTCCATCCTCAGTACTTTATAACCTCATTTGGCTTTTTTCCCACCTTCACATCATGCCTGCTTGATGGAGAGTCAGGCATGTCCAAACTTTGGCCCTCCAGATGTTTTGGGCCACAGCTCCCACAGTCCTTTGTCATTGGCAATCTAAGCTTAGAATTCTGGGAGTTGTGGTGCAAAACATCAGGAGGGCTGAAGTTTGGACATGCCTGGTCTAAGTCCTCAAAATGTGGACACTAAGTTAACTTTTTAGCCTGGACTCCCATGGTTGAGCAGAGGCAACTGCATCTTGCCGCCCAACGGTCATGAATCTAAAATGGCTGGATTGTGAGGTTAGAACTTGATACCAGCAAGCAAAACCTCCAGAGCTGTTTGCTTGCAGGAGAGGTTTGAAATTTTAGGTAGAAAGCCATAATGTGAGACCGCTCTCGAAAGTTCTATTCTGCTTATTCCCATTGTGGTTTTGGTTGGGAAGTTGTGCTTGTCACACATGTCTCGCCTCTATAAGAAGCAGAGTTCTGTACTTGAAGGGTCCATTTTAGCAGGCTCCTTTTCCTTCCTAACTCTCTACCTAAGGTTTGGAAGTGAAAGTGAAAAGGTTCCACTATGGCAGTGGTTCCCAACGTGGGGTAGGGACCCCTTTGGAGGTCGAACGACCATTTCACAGGGGTCGCCATGAGCCAGTGAAGAAAAAGGCACAAACGGCTTGGTTCTGGAAGAGGAGGGGGAGGAAGTGGGGGAGAGAGTGAGTTACAGCTTGATAGGCTGGAAGGGATGTCAATCAATGGCACTGGAGGCTGCGATTGGCTGAGGGTGCCTGAGCGTAGAGGACAGTTCTCTGTGGCACCTGTGGCAGTGGCCTGCCAAAGGGGGCTTGTGGCCTCTTCCAAGCAGGGCAAGGGGGTCACCACCACACGAGGAACTATATTAAAGGGTCGCAGCATTAGGAAGGTTGAGAACCAGTGCACTAGGGAGACAGTATTTCATCATGGTAGCATTGAAATTCAAAAGAACAAGTCACCAAGCCAATTTGGAGATGGAACCAATGTCCTCAGTGCAGTCTGTACTGGTCAAAAGGTCTAGAAGAAGGTAATTGCTCTTCTAAATGCCAGCGGTGGTGATTGTAAAACTCATTTGCATCTGGCCCACCTATGAGTGGGAGGAGCTGCTACTCATTACAGTGTCTTCCTCTCTTCTCTTTTACAGGTGTCCCTGCATCGTCTGCCCTGGAGGATATTCAGAAGTATGTGGAACTTCCCAGAAGACAGGCACCAGGTAAAACAGCAATGCTTTGGGTCATTCTGCAGCATGTATATATGTAGTTAGGTGAGGAGTGACTGTGACGTTTGATATTTTCTCCACCTCCCCAACAGGACCTACAGGCTTGGCCAAGGGCTGGGAGAGTAAGAACAGACAAAAGAAAATATTTTTTTTACCCAGTGCGTTGTTAGTCTGTGGAACTCCCTGCCACAGGATGTGGTGATGGCATCTGGCCTGGATGCCTTCAAAAAGGGATTGGACAGATTCCTGGAGGAAAAGCCCATCACAGGTTACAAACCATGCTGGAGATGTGTAATCTCCAGGCTTAAAACCAGGGTACCTCAAGGACCAGATGCAGGGGAGTGGTAGCAGGAGACAGATCTAGTCTCGTGCACTCCCAGACGCATCTGGTGGGGCCACTGTGAAATACAGGAAGCTGGACTAGATGGGCCTTTGGCCTGATCCAGCATGGCTCTTCTTATGTTCTTATGTTCTTATGTCTTTTGTTAAAACTTCGTTTTGAAATCATGATAGTTGAAGGTTTACCTGTTTTACAGTTCCTTTCTAGAGAGGATTTTCTCCTGCCTTGCCCCTGTCATCCTCCTGTACCTTCCCAGACTTGGATCCCATACCTATTGAGTTGTAAATGTCAGTCTCTTCATTACAGAACTGTCAGTTCCCTTCTTCCTAATCCGGGATATCCTTCAAGGACACCCTCGTGGTTTGAAGTTGAAGAAGCTCAAAAAGGCCTTGAATAAAAATTACAAATTTAACTTGGAGACATTCTGCTCGGACTTGGGCTACAAAGATGTGACGTCCTGCCTCCAGGATATTTCCGGGCTGCTTGTCCGAAACGTTACTAAGTGCAAGAATTGTGTGGTCCAGCTAGAATCACGTAAGGGAAACAGTGTAATTTTTCTCTCCTTGTCCTTCTTTTGTGGTCATAGGTTCACTCCCAGCTTCATTTTCAGCATATGTAAAAGCATATGCTGAAAGGGCAACACTAGGGTGATGAGGCAGATTTTAGAGGCCTGTCTTTTTGAGGTTGCTATGTCGATCAGGAGCTCAGTGCCAGTGCGTACGATACATTTTTTCCTTTGGAATATACAGTGGTACCTCTGATAATGAATTTAGTCCGTTCCCAGAGGCAGTTCATGATCAGAAAAAATTGTTACCCAAAATGTGGTTTCCCATTGAAATGAATGGTAAACTGATTAATATGTTCCGGAGGTCTGAAAAAAGAGAGAAAAGCCTCTTTTTTTGGTGAGACTTCTTTACAAATGCACTTTACAAAGTGCACTCCTCTCCTTCCTCACCCACCCCATCACTGCCACCTCCTTCCCCATCTCACCTGCCCCCACCTCTGCTGCCGCCGCCACTGCTGCCGCCACCAGGAACTAGGAGCAGGTGAGAGTCGGGAACAATGGGGAGGGAGCACAGGCCGGGGAGAGCTCTCCTGAAAGAGTGGGCTGAGGGGTCGTCTCCAACCTGCTGGGGAAAGCATCCCTGGCTCGGGCTGGGGGTGCATAAATTACCATTCGTTATCCAAAAAAAATGTTATTAGGGGCATTCTTTATCCAAAGTATTACTGTAATTGTAATCCTATCAAGCCGTGTTCTGTTTTTGTTGCTGCTGCTGTTGAAATCTGAAGAACAAATTTGACAACGCCTCAGGATCAGGACATATTCCACACACACACCCCACTTACTGTATGTGCCCAGCTCAGCTCTTGAGATTTTGAAATCGGCATGATTGATTTTAGGCAATTGGTGGGATGTTGTTGCATAACTTGTGAAAGTACAGCTTCTCAGTGGTGGCCTTAATTCTACGGAGTATTCTCTCCTTCTAGTCTGAGAGGCAAAAGCCGATCAGTTTGAATGTCTTCAGAAAGCAGCAGTGTATGTGTGTTCTGTGCTGTGAAGTCAGAACCAACTTGTAGCAAAGCTAACAGGGCTTTCCGGGGGAAGTGCAATATTGTAAGGAGTGTTTTTACCAGTTCCACTCGCCCAGTGAGGTTCCAGGGACAAGTGGGGATTCAAACCTTGTTCTCCAGAACGCGAGTCCATCACTTTCCACTAAACGGCACTAGGAATCTTAGAAAAATAATAATAAACATCCTAGTTTATGTCCCTGAGTTTTTACTCCTGTTCAGAACTAGGGATATATTATTACATCAAGGAGTCAAGAAATGCTAAAAAAATAATCACTAAATAAGATAGCCCAGCCAAATTTCTAAGGCTTTTCTCGAGGGTTGTGTACTGTAGTCTTTGGTTTATGGCAGATTTATTTGCTGGCACATGGTGTATATAGCATACCATCTTTGTGTCCTTGACCAGGTGCCTGCAGCCCAGCTCCTTCCCTGGACTCGGATTTCTCTGCCTGCTGTTCAGATACCACAACGTCCGGGTTAACAAGGCCAGAGTTTGGTAAGTTAGTTGTCCAAATTCTGGTGTGAGACCAATAATACATGTCTCCAACGGATCCACTGAGCTCTTGCTACTTCTGCTCTGGCTTTTTGTGTGTGTGTGTGTGGCCTCACAAGATGATGCCAGAGTTCCAGTGGGGTTCTCTTCAGACAGAGAAAGGTTGAGGAAAGTTGTCTTTTCAATGTTAAAATGAGCCTCTCCATTTTGCAAACTCTGGCTGGGATGAGACGCAGGAGAGAGTCTTTAATTACTTGCTGGATCCCTCCCACCTTGTCAACCCTCACTTGTTCCCTCCAATTAAAATACTCTTTGAACAGTCTCCACACCAATGTTGCCCTTGTCAGCTTTTTTTATACACGTTGAATGGAATAGGTGCAACAAAAGCAGAAACATCCCCAAAAGCCACAAAACTGAACAACTGAACAGCAGGCTGTATGGAGGTGAAACTGACTGAATAATAAGATGGAGAGAGCCCTATGTTGCATACTGAAGCTGTTGCTTCACACCTTTTCATCTCCCTTTCTGTCTCACCACATCAAAGTTTGTTTTGCTCTTTTTTGTCCAAATCTCACCCCATTTAAAATTTTTGTTGCCTCTTCTGTTAGGTGCCTCCAGCCTCGCTCCCCATCCTGATTTCTGTGCCTTCAAAGCCGACGCTATGCCTCAGAAACCCCTGGCAACATCTTCTGGTAAAGTTGTCGGAAATATAGAGAATGGACATGTTAAGCATCTAGTATTCCGTCAGCTTATGCTTTGGCTCCTCCATCTGGTCTTGCGTCACCTCTCAGTTCCTTCCCCAGTGCAGTAGTGAAATCAGAAAACAACAACAAAGTAACTAAAGATGATGAAACTGGTTGAATTATTAAAAAAGGGACTTTCTTGAATTTCCTGTCGGAAGCCTTCCTGTCTTGCCAAACACCCCTTTGGTCTGTTCACTCAAGTATCTTCTCTGTGCTCAGCACAACAATTCC
>JAHTLZ010000111.1:17590593-17604361 GCA_023846285.1 Phrynocephalus versicolor | reverse complement strand
GATCTAAAACCAGTGTATGTTGTGGGTGGGCAGCTGTCTGCTTCCAGGTTCTCTTGGGCTGCAACCTTCCCCAGACAAAACCAATGTGGGGGGTGGGGTCTAGTTCTGATGCAAACCTTGACCAGTGATTTGCATTGCACATTAGGTCTGGCTGAGGTCTTGGTGGCGCTCACCAATCTCCTCGCTGCATACAAATCAGGCTTGAGGATTACGAAGCTCCAGGAGTTCCTGCTGGCCAGGGATGGCATTGATCTGGAGAAATTCAGCATTAGCCATGGATACAAGGATACGCTGGAGTTCTTGGAGGGCCAGATGACAGAGCTAAGCATCCACTACCGGGAGGACCGATTAAGCAGTGTCATACAACTTGCTGCAGGTAAAGAGCACAAGATGGGTTTCTTTGTATGCTTGGGCTTCTGAAGTTAAGGATGTGTTTTTTAAAAAAAAAATCAAAAGAGCAAGAGGACAATGCAATGTAGTGATTAGAGTATTAGACTAGGTTTTAAGAGATCTGAGTTCAAATCACAACTGGCCATGAAGCGCGTGGTAGAGCTTCACAGCCAGTGAAGAGATGGACACGAACCCTAAAACTATGGCTCATGGTCATCCATAAGTTGAGTCATGGCAACTGGACTTCTTTTATTGTGAGATTGAAACATTTTGCTCCTCCCCTGAGTAGCTTCATATTCATATCCCTGGGGATGTCTATACCAAGTGCGACACCAGAGGTGCCAGGAAGGTCCATTTTCTCTGCCCAGAACTAGCCAGTCTACTCACTGGTCAGCATGCAGCCCACGCTTCCATCCTCCACGTGAACATGCCATTCACTGGCCAGTGCTCTGCCTCTGAACACAGCTGACCAGTCTGGCAGGTCAGTGAAGCTTCAGGTGGTGAAGGTTTGGCCGGGCTACTTCCACATTTGGTGTATTTACAATGGTGATGGGTGTGCACGCACTGTACACTGAGTGGTGAGTGGACCAACCTTTTCTGGGGCTCTCCCTTATGAGGAAAGGCTAAAACATTTTAAGGGCTCTTTAGTCTGGAAAAAAGGCGCCTGAGGGGTGATACGATTGAGATGTACAAATTAATGCAGGGCATGAGCAAAGTGGATAAAGGGACGCTCTTCTCCCTCTCACAAAATACCAGAACTAGGGGACATCCACTCAAATTGAGGATTGGAAGAGTGAGAACAGACAAAAGAAAATATTTTTTTACCCAGCGTGTTGGTCGTCTGTTGAACTCCCTGCCACAGGATGTGGTGATGGCATCTGGCCTGGATGCCTTCAATAGGGGACTGGACAGATTCCTGGAGGAAAAGTCCATCACAGGTTACAAACCATGATGGAGATGTGTAATCTTCAGGCTTAAAACCGGGGTACTTCAAGGACCAGATGCAGGGGAGCGGTATCAGGAGACAGATATCTAGTCTCGTGTGCTCCCAGACGCATTTGGTGGGGCCACTGTGAGATACAGGAAGCTGGACTAGATGGGCCTTCGGCCTGATCCAGCATGGCTCTTCTTATGTTCTTATGTTATTTTTTTTGGGGGGGTGCAGAAACAGACCTCCCTAGCACCTGTGGCACCGCACTTCATATTTGTATCCACAGGGATACAGGTATGAATTGAATATGTCTACTTCTGACCATGTGCCTGCCTATCAGGTGCATAAGGGGTGCGTGTGCAGAAGCAGTGTTCTCAGAGCAGGGAACGGAAGCCGGGCCTGCTGTTTGTGAAGATGGCTGAGGAGGCAGGTAGGACCAGGTAGAAAGGTGATGGTGGTTGTGGGAAAGAATTCATCCCCTTTGTTTTTGTTGGGCCCAATGGGATACCTGGACCAGTTTGCAATCTGAAATACAAACTAGGGCAGTTTTGTCATTTTTTTCATGATTCATGATTCATTTCATGGCATCTCCATGTCAGTGTTGTGGTTTGTACAGATTTCATTAGCTGGGTACCCCGCTAGCTTGGAAGGCACTGAATAAAATTTTCAAACAAATAGTAAAAACAAATTTAACCCCCCCCCAAAAAAAACAAACAAACTTTGCTTAGATCTGCTTGGCTTCAGCAAGGTTGTTGACTAGGTGCCTTTGTCTGATGCCTTGGGGCCATTGTGGAAACAAACCAGATGATTGATCTAAATCAGTGCTTCTCAACCTGTGGGTCCCCAGCTGTTCCTGGACTGCAACTCCCAGAAATCTCTTCCAGCACAGCGAGTGGTGGAGGCTTCTGGGATATGCAGTCCAGGAACATCTGGGGACCCCCAGGTTGAGAAGCACTGATCTAAATGAATGTAATGGCCCTGTCTCCCAGGGGATGTTTGTTTATACTGTATATTGCCTTTGTTCTAGGCTGTGGGGACAATGCTAAGCCTTTGTCTACCTCCTGCCATTCTTCTGCAAGTAAAGCTCAGGATCAGAGATTGCCTCTTTCTGCGTCCCCAACCGTTGAGAATGGGGTCCACAAATACCCATCTGTTGTGCAGCCTCCAGTCCTTCCATCCTTTGACAACCCCTGCATTACTTCCCATGCCAAGATCAGCAGTTCTCATCAGCGTCTGTGGCCCGGCCTGGCCCAGCCCCCGAAGGCATGCCAGTTAAATGGGCCTTTGCCACCTGATGAAGTCTCCCCCCAAGTGGATGTCGAGGTACCGAAGATCTCCAGCTTAATCAAGGACCAGCCTGCTAAGGACCTAGAAGAACTGAAGCGGCAGGTGGCCCACATCTTGGCCAGACATCCCGAGGGCATGTCATTATTCCAGTTCCGTGCTGCATACAGTGCCACCTATCAACAGCACCTGCCACTGGGCAACGCTTCCTCGGCCAAACAGTGTTTGCTGCAGATGCCCGATGTGGTTCAGCTGAAAGGCTGTGGAGTCCAAACGTTGCTCTTACCCGTATCATTGGCAGCACCGCCGGCAAAATCTGGTGAGTGTTGTGACGTATGGTGTTGCATAGTTTCCATGTTAAAAATATTTTTGCAGCAGAATGAGTTTTAAAAATAGACCATTGGATTCCCGAAGAATAGTATAGGGTGGGCAAAGTGCAGCTGTGGGACAGCGTGTACATTCCCCAAAGCTGTTTTCAAAATTCTAGCCTTTCTTGGCTCTCTTTTGTTCTGCGTATAAGATGTGAATTGTAGCCTCTAGAAAACTCCCGGGTGGGGGTTCAACTCTTAAGTGGGTCTTGGCTCCCACTGCATCTTTATGGCCCCACAAATACACATTTTTCAAAGTTGGAAGTGGCTTTTTTAGCTCGAGGATATAGTGTAGACTTTCAGATTTTGAGATACCAGACTGAAGATATTGTCCAAGAGGTACAAAATTGTGTGTGTGTGTGTGTGTGTGTGTGTGTGTGTGTGTGTTTAAATTTTGCTCATTCGTGTGAGGAAAAGTCCAGGGCTGCTTTATTAAGCAGCAGCAGTAGCAGCAGCCAAAAATGTAGACTATTTTTTATTTTAAAAAGGCTTGTGTTTTGTCTAGAACTCTTGTTTGTGCAACAAACACGATTTGTGTGCAAAATACAAGACCTCTGCACAAAATGCACTACTGTATGTTTTCCACAAAGCTATTTAGGGCAATTTGGTCTGTCTGTCGGTCTGTCCCTGGGAGGGTGAAAGAACAGAAAATTCCTCTCCATAGCTACTTATGTCTCTTACTTCCTGACTATGAGAGGTAGGATCTTTTTTGTCCCAGATTGTCCTGGACTACATTGTTGCTATTCAGATACTATTCATGTACAGAGGGGTCTCTCAGATAAAGAAAACAGCTTCTACTCCCCCTAAAGTGGGAGAGAGGGAGCTGAGGCCATGCGTAATTTTATGAGGGGATATTAGAATGTGAAGAATTCAAAAGATTCCTTCTTATGTGTTTAGAGCAGGGGTGCCCAAACTTTTTGTAAGGAGGGCCAGATTTGGTGGCTGAGAATGTGTCAGGGGCCAGTTGCTCCCTGACCCTGCCACCCCACTGCAAGCCCCACCCACTGACCCATAAGCCCCAGCCACTGATCCCTTGCAACCCCACTCGCAGGAAGGAAGGCGGGGACCAAGAGAGGGAGGGAGGAAGGAAGGTGGGGACCAAAGGAAGAACAGGGAGCCTGTTTAAAAGAACATGGGGCGAAGGAGGGGGAGGGAGGGGCGGGCCAGCCAGCCGTGGGCCCCTCAGAATGGGGGGGCGGGGCGGGTTTTGCCCCCCCCCCCCCCCCGGGCCGGACTTTGGGCAGGCCTGGTTTAGAGTTTGCCAGGCTTGCTTGTGGGAGAGTGGAATACCAAAGATTTGCCAGCAAAGCCTGAGAAAAGAATAATTCAAACAGCAGTAGTCACAGACTTGGAGTTTGAAAAGAAGACTTTATTACCACAGAAGACGTCAGAAGCTCAGCTAGAGCAGCGCTTGGGAAAGTTACTGGTTGGACTGCAACTCCCAGAATGAGGGATTCTTGAGGCTGTGGTCCAAACAGATCAACCTCCATTTGGAATTATTTTATCATTTACTAAAATATTATTATTATTATTATTATTATTATTATTATTATTATTATTATTATTTATTTATTTATTTATTTATTTATTTATTTATTTATTTATTTATTTCTATACTGCCCATCTTCCAGTGGAACTCTGGGCGGTTTACAACAAAGTTAAAATTAAAATAGACAATACAATAATAAAAAAAAGAAATACGAAATCAGATAGAGTCAAAACAATGGGAGGGAAAACCCTAAGCAAGAGGTGGCAAAAAGGCGAAGGAAGAAAAAACAACAACAGTAGATTAAATTAAATTAAAGGTCACCAGATGCCCCCTTAAAAAGCAAATAAATATAAATATTGAGTTTTGGTTTTGCAGTTCCTGACTTCCAGACCACAGGAGGTCAGCTTTGCTTACTTGCTCCTTGAGGGCCCCAAGATGTCTCGTTTTTCGTTCCTTCTGTTTCTCCATAACAGGCCTTCAGGAAGGACAGCTTGCCCGTCAGCCTCCTTTGCATTTCTAACCCACCACTCTTGTGATCTGTCTCTTTTCAGCAGTCTTTGTTTTTCTTCCTTTCAGATCAACCTGCCTCTTCAGCCCTGGAAAAAACTCCTATGGTTCCTAGTCACACGTTGCCCCCAACGACAGCAGTGGCAGAACCTCAGATGGCACTCAGGCCTATTCTTTCTAAGGTTTCAGAGGTACCTCAGCAGTCCCCTGTTTCCTTCTTGCCACCAGACCGTTGCAGAGAACCCGGAGACCAGGAATCCTGCCTCCTGCCAAGAGGTCAGCCGCCAACCACCACAAATCCTTGGCAAGAGCATCAGAGGGCCAGAGCCAAGGCAGAAGACATTTCAGGTCAGCCTGAGTGGTCCAGAGTGGAGAAAGCTAGCGTGGATCTTGCCATTTCTGTACCTAAAGCTAGCCTTGTGGGAGCGCCCGAGTCTCACCTTAAGCCTCCAGCCCCAAACACTGCAGCGATGCCTACACCTCAAAGCCCCCTCTCTTTCCTCCAGGTTTCTGAGCTCTGTAGACAGACGAATAGCAAGGAATGTTCTTTGTTGTCTCAGCCTGTTCTCCAGAAAACACCCTTACCAGTATACCCTATGCAAGAGTATGTGAGGACCAACCCCAAGCCAGCGTGCAATACCTTTCCTCCCCAGTCCCCTGTTGTTTTGCCCACAACTCCCATGAGCTGGGACGAAAACCTTAAACCTAGCAGCCTTGATCCAAAGTCCACGCATTTGACTAACCCTTGGAGTTTGAGCCATCGTGCTCCTGTGACTTTGGCCTCTCAGCCAGTTTCCGCCGGTTTTCAAGCATGGTCCCAGCCAGTAGTATACCCACCTATCACATTCCTTTCTGAGATGCCAGCCCATCCCGTTACCTACCCAACGCCATTCGTCCCAACTCCAGTACACCCTTGTCAAATCCAGGTTCCTAAGTCTACACTGCGGAGCCACCCTCGTGCCCAAAAGGTCACCCCCAAGAGACCTGCTCAGGTGATGCCTCCCATTCACAGTACAGCCCACTGGACCTATATCCCAGCTGTTCCACATTCAAATATTTTCCAGGTGCCAGAAACATCAAGAACCCTTCCACCTAGTGCTGTTGTCTTCCCTGCAGGGTGGTCTCCTCTTTCTCCTCCTCCTCGAAACACAGATGCTTCCTGCTCACCCAAATCCCAGGCGGTCCCTCAACTTGCATGTTCTAACCAGAATGGTCTGCAAGGCTTCTCTCTTCCTGGGGCAAACGAGAAGCATCCGGACACAACTCTGGAAGGAGTAACTTCCAAGCCCCCGTCGCCCACGTACCCAAGACCTTATAACAATGCAGACCCTCTTGAAACCTCATCAAGTACACTGCCCATCAGTTCCCTTTCTCTTTCTTCCACCAAGGCATCCCTAGAGACCCCATATGGTTCCTCGAATATAAAAAAGAATTCTAATTCGCCCTTGGTGCTTCCAGCCTCCTTGAATCAGCAACAGTTTACTAGTGGAAGCACTTCCCCAGACACCTCAGATGTGAGACCAGCAGGTTCACCACCTTCCCTTTTAGACCCCACCAGCAGCCCCCATGACCAGCTCTTACATCCTTTGTCTAGTATCACCAGTACTTCTGATGTTCACTTCTCTGAGCCTGAATCATTCAACGATCCTCAACCTTACACAAGTGTGAGTGCTGTTGGAACCGTGTCAAGCACACCCTCGTTGAGCTCTCCCCTGTGCCCTGTAGGCTCCCCGTCCAGTCCACCCCGCCAACCTTCCAGTGCTGGTTGGAAAGCTGGTATAGACTATGGTGCTCCTGGCCAAAAGAATGCCACGCCCACCGTTTTCAACCAGACTGGCTCCCCTCCTGGTCCTTTGTCAAGAAGACAGACACTTCCCAATCCTTCCCCTCCGGTTACCCCTCCATCCCAAAGTTTTGATAAATGTGTCATCCTATAAGCCAATCAGGAAGGAGCTGTTCTAGGAAAGCTTTTTTTATCCGGAGAATTTTGGAGTGGGATGATGTGTCAAGATGCCCTGCCAGAGTGCCTTCTAATCTGCAAAGCAATACCCTTGTGTCTGTTTAATCCTGTTTAGTAGCAGGAACAGGCTGCCTCGGTTTGTGGCTGGTTATTACAGTCCACCTCTGGAGAACTGCAAGAT
The DNA here is from genome assembly GCA_023846285.1 of Phrynocephalus versicolor. Taxonomy (NCBI): domain Eukaryota; kingdom Metazoa; phylum Chordata; class Lepidosauria; order Squamata; family Agamidae; genus Phrynocephalus; species Phrynocephalus versicolor. The sequence continues at coordinate 17,597,251 of JAHTLZ010000111.1, read as the reverse complement.
GAGACCCCATGGAATCCTAAGTGGTGTGCAGCTTAGGTGATGGGTTGTTTTTCAGCACCTGTGGGTTCTACTCCCAGCTCAACAATGAAATGTACAGGGGACCTGTATAGGGGACCTCAAACCTGTAATTCAAGGTGCCCGACCTGACTGTTGGGTGGGTGGGTGGGGCTATGTACGTGGCCTTCAACTTCTTCAAGGAGAAGGAGGATAGATATGAAAGAGCATTCTGTGGTGTGGTCTTGTGACATTGAAACTTATAAAATGGGAATGCAGGAAGATGATATGTGGAGCATAGGCCCAAATGGGACCTGTTTACTAACAAGGTCCCATCAGTTTTCCAGTTGTTCACACTGTGATGAACCAGCCTAGGGCGTTGTGTCATAATGGACTAGGATTTGCACAAACAGATTTAAATCTCTGAAATTCAGTGGAAGACCTTGGAACAGCCAGTTTCTCATCTTAATCTAAAAAAGAGAGTTGTGAGGATTATTAGGATGTCTTGGAGATGACCTATGTTGCGAGCTGCATGGAGGAAAGGATATGATTTTTAAAAAAAGTAATAAAGGAAGTTTATTTTAAAATGGTAAGATAAATCCTGTGTTTGTTCTGCAAAGAAAATGAATCCTGCTTGATCCTCCCCCCTCTTGTTATTCCATACTCAGCTCTTACACTCAAAAAAACTTACAGAAGCAATCAAATCCAACATTAAGTTTGTAGCTATGTAGTCTAGAAACTGGAAGAAGTAAAATAAGTTACTTAAAATTTTTCATGGTCCTGATTGTTACTGTTGATATCATGTTTTTATTTGCACAGAATGCACACTGACAGAACTCAGGTCTGATTGATATAACACATTTCTAAAAATGTGTTATATATCTGATAAATTAGGTTTCCAATGTGACATGTGAGAAAACGTGTCTAGTTTATGGATGATTTAGAAGACAAAACTATTTCTGCTTAAAATACTAAGGAGAAGGTCTTTATATAAACTATACTTAAAATACACACGTGTGTATGCCTTGTACAGAAGACATAGCAGTTGGGATTGACTCAAATGGCAGTCTGCTCCAAAGAAATGTTTGCACAAATCACTTTACATCAGTAGAGCCCACCTCCATGTATTTTCACCTTGATTAATACATCCAGCTAAAGAATATCATCACAGACATTCCCTTTTTTGTATTTTTGAGAAAGGCTGAGGAAATATTTGCCATATGTTTGTTGATTTCATATTAATTTTCATAAGAAAATATCTTAAACATGTCTGTGTGTGGGGGGGGGTCAAGCCAGTTCCAACTTAATGGTGATCCTTTCTAAGGTTTTATAGGTACACAGAGGTGTTTTTACCATTCTCTCCTGGGAGCAGGGACTGTGCAGCTTGCACTAAGGCTGCACATGCTGACTCTACTCTCAGAAGTGGACAATTAAACACCCAGCCTCTGAGGAATACATAAACCTTTGAGCCAGATACATAAAACATTGAAACTATCTAACAAATCAGATGGACATGTTTAGTTATTTTCTTTTTTTAAAAAAAGTCTGATCTTTATTAAAGAGATGGCACACTATTAAATATATGTTTTTCTACATTGGAAGGTGAATCAGCCCTTCCTGTTGGATAATCGGTTACAAGAACTAATTGATCTGCATATGTAAAATTCAAATAGAGCCTGAACTTGACTCCAGAAATAATGGACTTAATAATTCTATAACTTAGATATCTGGATGCAGAGCCTGAATTTACGAGTTGTTGTGTGTTCTGGAAGACGAGTTAGTCTATATAGCTTTGGGCAAGCTGCACAGTCCCAGAGTGACTCCAGAAGACAGAAATAGTAAATCACTTGTGAGTTCTTCTTTACCTATGAAACACTGGAAATGATCACCATTAGTCATAATCAACTTGACAGCACATAATAATTGCTAGTAGTCCATTGACAGAAAAGCCATTAAAGGTATTCTAGTATATATTTTGATATTGCTGTCTATGCCACTGAAAATAAGAATATGCCTGCAGTAGCACTCACAGCTGGAAACATTGGATGTCATTCAAAGGATACCCTTGCCTCAGGTTTTCAGTGTTCCGGTTCTTCTACTTGAAGTGTGCTGTTAGATACCTGCTACTGCAAATATGACCCTTGTTTTACACATGTCATTAATGTATGCTGTTGCATTCTGGAATTTAATAAAAGCATGGTGCTTAGTACTGCCACCCAGGTAAAGATACCAGATACCAAATTGGTTCTCTGACTCATCTATTTGGGTAGGGAGTTAATCAGCACAATGTGTTACCTCATATTATGTGAAATGTTCTACTTTTCATCATGATTAAGAAAGCTGTGGTGCTTCCAGAGTACTGTAGTACAATCTAACTGAACATTTACTTGCTAGATAACTGCTCCTCTGCTGGGTGTTAGTTCTTATTTCTGGGTCATAGTTTTACTTAAGATGGATTTCAATAGGTACAAGCTCTCCATGTGATATATACAGTAAGACAGCAAGTTTTTGATAATACATTTTCTTATTTGCACTAGAGACAGTCCTAAAAAGGTTGAAGTGGCCTTATTGGAAATGTACCTTAGAGAAGTAACTTTTCCTAAGTCTCTAATGTAGGTACCACTTTGTTCAGCTCCAGAATGAAAGACCTATCCAGTCATGAGTTTCTTCCCTTCCCTTATTTCCCCATCAGCCCCCTCTTCCTAGCTCACTGCTTCTATCTGAAAAAGGTTCTGTCTTCACTTCTCACTGAATGAAACTTAGACTCTCTTTCCCAGCCAGTAATATTGAAACTTCTGATTGATTGTTCCATCATATAGCATATGCCTATTTCTGTCTCTCTCAAATACTTCCTTGGGTGTGGGTAGGTGTATTTTTTACTGGGAAGCTATTCCTAGGAACACCAACCATTGTACTGTATATAACTAAAGCAACTTTCAGGCCATATTAAAGAAATGACCAAAGAGTGAATATACTGGTCAATAGGACATAAGACTAAATTCATAAATTGCCAGTAAGCAAAGATTGGAATTGTACTTCATATTGTCTCTCTGTGTGCAAAAGTATATCTTAATAAAACATTAGTTCTTGATTTATTGTTTGTTGTCTGTTGTTTTTCGACACTTAAGGAAGGGATGTCAATTTTAAAATGCCATTTATTTTCTTAAAAATGTCATTCCTGCTTTATCTCATTTACATTATTTTATGGCCTTAATGTAGAAGTTGGCAGTTGATGGAGATGTGACCACCTGACATGATGACCTTTAAGACATGGATTTCCCATACTCAGGCATTATGTATTATTATAGAGGACACATTAACTAGACAGCTACTATTGACTCACTTGCATTTTATTGTGGATATAGGGCTGCTGTGAGTCCTTCATGCCCCATCAGTTTCAGACTACAAGGCTCAATTAGATTCTCGTCTGCCCACATAAGTTCTTCTTCAGTTCCACTCATGCTAACCAAAAGCCCATCTCACAATTAGAAAATGATTCTTTCCACTGTGACCGCCTGATTTATATGACAAACATACTGTTTTGTTGTTTCATAAGCTTACGAAACATTATGGAATGAAACAGCAGACAGAGTTTCATCAATAAATGAAATGAAACACCATTTTTTGTTTGTTTCAGAAACAAAACGATTCGACCTAGTAGCGAGAGGTTTCTTTCTTGATCCAGCTGTCTTCAGAACAGGCTTATTTTTAAGCTGATTGTTTTCCTTCCTTCCCTCCCCATGACTCAGCTGTTGATAGATAGCTTATCTCTGATCTTGATCTGCAGCTAGCCAGGAGCTGAGCTGTGCTGCCTGTCTCTTGGCTGAGGACATGGCAGTTTTAGGACCACAAGGATGACTGGACTGCATTTCCCTTCCCTGTGCCTGTGTCTGCAAGTTGATTTAAACTGATTGCTATCCTTTCCTGATTAGGTAGGGCTGGAGGTTATTTTTGATGTTTTCCTTCCTTCCCTCACCACACCAGTCAGCTGTTGAGCTTATCTCTCCAATCTGATCTGAGGTGCAGCAGTTAGCCATTAGGTTTGCTGCATGTTTGCATCCTGGCTGGTGCAGCGGGGGATTCAAAAGCCTCCAGCCCACCATCCCTGCTCCTTTCTCCCGTGCAAGCCCCTCCCAGGGGGGTGTTTTGGACAGGGAGTGCTGTGGGCTGTGTAGGCTGTCCCCACTGCCCATAACACTCCCTGTCCAAAACCACCCTGGGAGGAGGGGGTGGCAGGGAGAAAGGAGCAGTCAGGCAGCAAATTTACTGCTTCCTGGCTGCTCTCTTCTCCTTAGCCACCGGCCTGCCAGCTGGGATTTTTTGACAGCTCAAAACGAGCTGGGAGGCAGTGGTGGGCAAGAACTGAGCAGGGAAACAGCCAGCAGATCTCGCTGCTGAAGCAAGATCTGCAGCTCTCTGTTTCGGTTCCTCCTGAACTCAAAACATCATTTTGTGATGCCACGTCTGCCATTTTGTTTCATTTTGAAATGGTTTGAAACATTACAAAACTACAAAACCGTGTCTTTTTGGTAAGGTGCCCATCCCTAGTTCCCACCCCTCATTAATAATAATGTATTTTTATACATTATATTTATATTATTATCTATTTATATTATAATATAATATAATTTATACATTATTATATATTATATTATATATTATTAATATATTATATAATAATATAATTTTATACATTATATATTATCATGTATTTTTTTTCTTTTTGCATGCTCTTTGTAGCTTTAATGTTACCTTTTAATGTTCTTAAATGCCTCTTCTAATTCCCTGTTCTTGACTTGAATATGTCTTAAATGTTCTGGGCTGTCTATTGTCCCTCATTACTGTAAGCCATCTTGGGACCTTTTCTGAAGAGAAAGGTGGGGTAAAAATATTCAAAATAAATACATAATAAATAATTATAATACAGAAAAGCAAACATCCTCACTTTTTGACATTTGATGGGAGAGGGCTAGTTATTTCTTTTCTCTCCTAAAAGCTTCCTTGAATTTAAGTCAGGTCGTAGAAAAATAATATAGCATTTGGGGAAGAAAATGCAAGCCAACAGACCAGTGTTGGAAGAAAAGATGGCAAAAACCTCAACAGCAGTGATGTATTTGCCCTTGGTGCTTAGGTAAGCTGGAATGAAGGAGATCCAAACACTGCAGAATACGAGCATGCTAAAGGTGATCAGCTTGGCTTCGTTAAAAATGTTGGGCAATTTTCTGGCAAGAAAAGCTACGGTGAAGCTGATGATCGCCAGAAAACCCATGTAGCTGAACACGCTGTAGAACATGGCGAGAGACCCTTCGTTGCATCCCATTACTATTTGTCCAGCCAGGGAGTGCATATCAACCTCAGGGAACGGAGGGGATGTGACGAGCCACAGGAGACAAATGCATACTTGAACAAGGGAACAGGACAAAACAATGGCGTTTGCCACATTTTGTCCCAGCCAGTGCCTCATCTTGTGGTCTGGCTTTGAAGCCAGGAAGGCCCAGACGACGAGGGTGGTTTTTGCCAAAACACATGAAACCGCAACAGAGAAAATGATGCCAAAGGCGCTTTGTCGGAGAAGGCAAGTCACCTTCCCTGGTTGGCCTAGGAAGAGCAAGGAGGAAAGGTAACAGAGCAAGATGGAACAGAGAAGAACGCACGTGAGGGTCCGATTGTTGGCCTTTACAATGGGGGTGTTCCAGTTCTTTAGAAAGGTTTGTATCACCAGACATGTGATCACAGCAAAGAAAACTGTGACAGAAGTGAAAATCACCCCTAAAGGTTCTTGGCAAGACAGGAAAGTTATAACCTTGGGAATGCATTGATCTTTGTTCCTGTTTGAATACTTATCTTCAGGGCATCGGGTACACTGTTCTGCATCTGAAAGTGATAAGAAACTGCCATTAATGCTCGCTGTCCTTGTTTAAGGTGGAAATGGGGAACTTTAAGAGACTAGGGCTTTAGCCGTTTAATCTGAGATGTGGGGAGGTGGCTTTAAGCCAAACGGAGAGGAAAATTAATCTAACCTGAGCAGGGGGCTGGGGGCCTGAACTCGTTTTTCATTTGAAGTGAAATGCCAAAAGGTGGGAACTGTTCTAAAATAGAAAAGAGCTGAACATAAAACCTATATTTCTGCTGCTCTGTACAGACAGCAGCTTTGGACGTTTGTTTTACACATGCAATTATTTCAAAAGTAGTTCAGGCTCATCCTATCCCTATATCTAGTAGCAGTGGTTAAATGCCTGTACTGCAGGTAAAACTGTGCTCACGACCTGGGGTTCAATCCCAGGTAGCAGGCTCAAGGTTCACTCAGCCTTCCATCCTTCCGAGGTCGGTAAAATGAGTACCCAGCTTGCTGGGGGGCAATGTGTAGCCTGCACACTGTAATTAAAATTGTAAACCGCACAGAGACTACTTAAAGTGGTATGGGGCGGTATATAAGCAGAACACTTTGCTTTTTTGCTTTAGTAGTAGTAGTAGTAGTAGTAGTAGTAGTAGTAGTAGTAGTAGTAGTAATCTGCTCACATAATTCACTGATACATCACACAGTCCTAAACGCTTGGGAAGTGTTTGACTAGTGATTTGTAATACAAAATCCAGTGTAGTTATCTTGTCTGCTGTGAGATGATGATGATGATGATGATGATGATGATGATGATGATGATGATGA
>JAHTLZ010000111.1:17535045-17590583 GCA_023846285.1 Phrynocephalus versicolor | reverse complement strand
ATGATGATGATGATGATGATGATGATGATGATGATGATGATGATGATAATAATAATAATAATAATAATAATAATAATAGGATCTTATTATTATTTAGAATAACTCTTGTTATCTAGGATGACTGTTAATATACAAAGTTCCATCAGTCTAGATAGCATCTCTCAGAGTTACAGAGGCAAAACTGGGTGGCCCCACATTTACCATTTTGGGGGTGTGTGAACTTTCCTTGGCACTGTCACTTACCCGTCTGGTTAGAAATCATGTTTTCTGAACACAGGGTACAATTATAGCAACAAAAGGGTTCCCCCTCCCTAACTGTCTTCCTGTGTCCATGCTGACAACTCTTGACACACACCGAGAGGGGCAGTGTCTAAACAAGAAAGAAAAAACAAATACATGAAGGTTTTTTTCACTGCCTTCCCAGCACAGTCTTAATAAAGAATGAGTTGTGATTGAAATCCAGTATGTTCTTGAAATATGCAATTCTCATAAGATAAGACTCCTATGCCTGGCCACTCAAAACTAAATCCGATTAACTTCAGTGCTTTTAAGACAGAATGAGATCACAACCCAAATTTCATATATCCTTGTACTGGAATATCAAGACTTTTTTGCACAAACTTAGTACTTTATGAACCCATGAATTTTTATCATTGCTATATAAATCTTTTGATTTTTTTTTGTGAACCGCCCTGAGTTCTTGATTGGGAACTAGGAGCGGTATATAAATGTGAAAATAAATAAACAATAAAATAAATAAATACTGCTTTCTTCACTCAGTTTTTTTAAACTTTCAAAGTGTTTCTAAGGTACCTGCAAACTGTGCCAGTATTTTAAAATTAAGAACACAATCTGAAACAAAATCCTAAGCCATCCACGTCCTACCTTACACTCATCACAAACTTCAAGAATACTAGTAGATTCATTCACCTTCAGTTGCAACCTGCATTCTTCAAACTGTGTGATCATAGAATCACAGAACTGTATTGCTGAAAGGCACCGCAAGGATCACCAAGCCGAATTTCCTGGTGAAGAATTAAATCTGCAGCTAAAGTATCCTCGACTTAATGGCCATCTAATCTCTGCCTAGGGGGCATGGTGGCTCAGTGGACTAAGGCTTCTGAAAACTGTCAGCTGCAAAGTTGGCAACTCAGCAGTTCGAATCCCGGCATGGTTGCCACGCAGGGAGCGAGCTCCCGCTTATAACCCCAACTCCTGCCAACCCAGCAGTTCGAAAGCATGTCAATGCAAGTAGATAAATATGTACCATCATACAAAGCAGGAAGATAAAAGTGTTTCCTGGCAGCCATGCCGGCCACATGGCCATGGACTTGCAGAACACTAGCTCTTTGGCTTGAATACAGAGATGAGCACCACCACTAGAGTCGGACATGACTAGCACACATGTGCTGGGGGGGAACCTTTACCTTTTTAATCTGTGCCTAAAAATCTCCAGTGCAACTGAGTCCACCATCTTCTGTTCAAGTTCTCTGTCTGTTCCACTGTCAACAGTCCTTACAGCCAGGAGGCTTGCCTTAATGTCTACCAAGAAACAAGACTGTAGCACCTTAAAGCATGACTTCCATCCCAGGTTGGTGACGTTGAAATGACTTTAGTAATGATGACTTTGACATTGATATTAGTCCCTTCATAAATGTGATGGAATCTTAATAAATCCCAGAATTTTATTTAGTAATGGAAATCAACGTCTGCAATTATTTTCTGTGAAGGGTTTGTTAGTATAGGGAAGAGTTGTCCAACAGCATACAAAAGATCAGCACAAGCCATGCTCCTGAATTCTCCAGCAGCCCTTCTATGACCCTGAACATACAGTGACTGCTTTTCACTGGACTGTCATTTTAACACAGGCAGTTCATTCTTACCTGGTTAAACCTACTGTTCCACTTAATGGCATCCTCCTTTACAAAGAACCCTTGAGCTGGTGACATCTTGCCAACTTTGGCTTTAATGAAGGATTGATTGGGGAAAAAGATCCAATTGACAATATCATACCCTTTGTTCAACAATTTCCCATTCACATACTGGACTTCATGCCCAGCACCATTGTTGAAGTGGATGTTCCTGAGAGTAGAGTGGAGCTGAATTGGGAGAGAATGCAGGAAAGATTACAATATGAGGTTGACTTCCTAAAAGGTCCAGTAATGCTTGTACAAAGTCTTTTAGATGCAACATTTTGTTCTTCCTGAAGGAGTAGGTTGTGCATTGCTCTTATTCACAGTTTCACCAACATCCAGATTTTTCCCCTAATTTTATGACGGACTCTTTGATACAAAACCTACCTATCCCCTGAGTTCCAACATCATTTTGTCCCTTCCTAATCCAAGCTTTGTGGTGTGGTGGCTCAGTAGACTAAGGCTCTGAAACTGTTGACTGCAAAGTCGGCAGCTCGGTGGTTCGAATCCCAGGTGCCACGCAGTGGAGCAAGCTCCCACTGATAACCCCAGCTCCTGCCAACCTAGCAGTTCGAAAGGATGTAAATGCAAGTAGATAAATAGGTACCACGGTAAAAAGCGGGAAGGTAAAGCAATGTTTCCTTGCAGCCATGCTGGCCATGTGGCCATGGACTTGCACAACACTGGCTCTTCGGCCTGAATAAGGATATGAGTTGGACACGACTAGCACACTGTGCTGGGGGAACCTTTAGCTTTACCTTTTAAATCCAAGTTTTATTTTTTGTACCACCATGAACAGGGCCAGTGGTGGTCCTTTCCAAGCATTTTAGCGATAATGAATTATAAGTTCCAGGAAGTAACAGCCAGCAAAGCACATGGAGGCACACTTCAGCAGCAGGAAAACATAACAACAAGAGACTATTTGGAACATAACATGAATTCAGTTGCAGTTTAAAAGAGCATCTCTCTCTTAATGATGGCAAACTGACTAAGTGTGAGCAAAGTATCAAAGAAAAATAGCTGCACTTTGTGACACCTTCATGACAAAAGTCATAGGCCATTCCTTTGTTCAATATTCATGTCTGCTAAGACTCCAACAGCAGAAACTGCTGCCATGGTATGGTGTAGTGATTGTTATGTGCCTTCACGTATGGAACCCCCGGACTGTTGTGGCAGCTTCTGATGTTGAATCCGAGTATGCATGCAAATATTGAACAGGACACTGGACAGTTTTTATTTGAAACATCTCTTGAACCTACTTTTTTTTAGTCTTCATGTATCCATAACACTCTCTTGGTATTGCTGCAACACAGCAACATGGGATGCCTTCAGAAATTAGAGGGGAAGTAGAAATACACTGTAGCTGCCTAGCTGCCCTAAGCACTTCTGATCTCACCTGATTTCAGAAGCTAAGTAGGGTCAGCCCTGGTTAGTACTTGGATGAGAGACCACCAGGGAATACCAGGTGTTGTAGGCGCCTGAAGTAGGAACTGGCAAGCCACCCCAGTATTCCTGCCAAGAAAACTCCTTGGACATGGGGTCACAAAGAGTCGGTTACGACTGTAATGACACAACACAGAGAAATACACTGTCTACCTTGACTGTGCAAATTTTCATCTCCAGCGGTTTCTGGATTGCAGCTTCCATAAGCCTGAGCCAGCATAACTGATAGTGATGAATTATGGGAGCACAGTTACACTTTTCCTACCTAACTTACAAATGATGAGCAAGACTTGTATATCCTAAAAGCAAAGAAAGAAATGATCTGAATGCCAGCCATCCCTCCTTTTCCTGTAGGAGGAGTTGGCAAGCAAACGCAAGGAAAGAATATCATAGTGTTACTGAGCTGTCCTGGATGCCAACAAAATTTTAGAGTAAAGCTATTTATTTTCTTCCCAGATTACTAAAATACCTAGTGTGTCTAAATAGAAAGGTAGAGATATATAAAGACATGTAGGTAGGAAGATATCTCACATTTGTTGTTGTTGTTGTTGCTGCTGCTAATTAGCATCTCCAGCAAGTTCACAAATAATGTTACATTTTTACCCATCAAACAAAATCTAACTCTCATGGAGGGTTAAACAACATTTTACTTCAATTACATGGCAAGTACCACAAATAAAAAAGAAGAATTAAATCTTCCATCCCTTAACATAATCCTAATGAAGACAGTCTTCTCAGAGAAAAGACACAAGGAGGGATCAGTGAACCGTTTTCTCAATGAGAATAACTTTAAGGGAGGTGAGAGAAGTCCATTAAAATCATTACAGAAAGAAGAATGATTAAAGTTTACTCCCCCATGTTATGATCAGGATACAAAATCACAGACACCTGCACAAACTTGATTTTTTTAAAAAATCCCATGATGAGGTACCCAATTCATATAGTAATTCATAAAAAGATGTCATCATTACCTGCCATGGTTGAACATTCAAATCCAGGAATTTCCCTTGATCTTGCACTGCTTTTTGCCTTGCAATGTGCAATGCCTGTGCTACAGCATAAACGGCATTGTAGATGCTGTAGCTCTCCCCGCTAAATTCCATCTCAAGTATATGTCCAGGCAGACTATCCAGCTGCTCTTCCCCTGCACAGTTTCTGCATGTTAAGCAGTTTTTATAGAATTCATTTGGAAGCTGACAACTGAATGCATCTTGCCAGAAAACAGAAAGAAAATCCATCAGGGTCCCATCTGGATGGAACGTCCAGAGAAACTCCTGGAATTTAGGCACCTCTTCTGTGTGGGCAAAGAATGACAAAGCGCCATGGAAGGTTTTTGTAGAGAATCCGTTGCTACTGAGTGTATTGGTGACATCCCATTGTGGTGACATGATCCATACCTTCCCTATATAGGCTTTCATGCGAAACTCGTATATTTCTAAGAACACAAATAAAGAGCTCAGCGACTGAGTGGTCCCACTGATCATAATCACGTTGACTTCAGTTGAAACAAGTACTCTTCTGAATTGCAAAAGTGGTTTTCTAAAGGAAACCCATGATTGACGATAATTCATTCCTACAACCTTTTCTGTGAAAGCAACACAAATGCTTGCTTTGGCCAGTAGAGGTGTCAGGGTCTGAACAAAGCTCTCTCCATCATCATCATCTGAAACCATGAGGCCAACCCATGTCCATCTGAAGTATTGAAGCAACCAAACTATTCCTGTGTGTTGGACCATTTCGTCCGGTGCCATCCAGTACAGATCAGGAAAGTGCCCTCTGCCATTTCTTGGGGTCTGAGATGCTCCAAAAATGAACTAATGGGGGAAGGATGGCTTATTAAAGCTAAAAGAGATACATTCAAATGCCTTTTGCAGAGGTTATATAGCTATTCAACAACACCTTATCCTTATGTGCCACTATTTGTTTGTAAGATTATAAAAAACTAAAAAGAAATAAAAGTTGGAGAATGCAACTCGACATCTTAGGTGCCAGTAGTGAAAGACAATGGGCACTTTTACACGACCTCTAAAATCCACCTGCAACTTAAATTCAGACCAGAGATCGTGGGGGTTTGTCCCTCTTCCTGTGTTCCCACCCCTATGCACTCCATTGTTCCTGTCTGCATGAGGGGAGGGAGAAAAAAGGGAGTAAAAAAAATGCAGGCTCACCTCCGTCTGCCGGTGGAAGCAGCCCCGAGCAGCCCCGTAGGGATTCCTGTCTCTTAAAGGGGCGGCGGGGACAAAAAAACAAACAGAAGTCGAGGGAGCCCGGCATTCACAGCTTTACAATCCGCATCAGAAGATTTTTTACCTCCTGAGGGCAGGTACTTGAAAAGTGTGCTGGGACGCGCTTATGTAGGTGTGGCCGTACTTTTTTTTTTTTAAGTCCGGAGCTGGTGGGGAAACATTTTTAAGCTCCGAATCTGGGAGCCCTTTGCCTCGGATCTTAGGGGTCGTGTAAAAGTGCCCTTTGTGAGCGCAGAGTACAGGAACTGCATGCTCTCATACCTGTGGAATCTTGTAAGTGCTCAAGATGGTCGCCATTGCTATAGAGGTTTTCATGGAGAGACCCCCAACAACAGATAGTATGTTCTTTCTCCTATCACAAATGTAATTAGGTGTGTGGATTTGATGTGTGAATAATAGATCCAAGAGAGTCTCGTATGTGCTTCCCAGTTCAAATAGGTCGTCGTAGAGATGGTATCCTAGAGTGAGGTTGGGCAACAGCCTGGGATTCTTACTGATTTCTTGGATGGCAAAGAGCAAGGCAAGCACATGCTGATAATTTTTATTAGCCACACTGCAATGGAAGAGAGAATCGAAGTCAGAAACATACACTAGGAATAACATCTAGTTCACAATGTCCGAGCTGCGTAGACTCAAAAACCAACAACTCTATGTTGGCTGAAGAATCTGGCCATTGTCTCTCCCAACACTTGGCAAGAAAAAGAAAAGGACACTGTGTTAATTTTAACACCTTCCATCCTTTTCATGACTCCAAAAGGAGGAACTTATGTATTCTCTATGGCACGTTGAGCTGTGAGCTCATTGTCAGCAGCAGCACCACCGATGAGAAAGGGAGATAATTGTTAAAAGCTCTGCCAGAATGAGGAACAAAAAGTTAGGTTATCAGGGATATAATTACTGGGAAGGACTGGGTACATCATGTCCTACCTAGAAGAAAAAGTAAAGTGTTCTGCTTATATACCGACCCATATCACTTCAAGTAGTCTCTGGGCGGTTTACAGTTTGAATTACAATAACGCAGGCTTCACATTGCACCCCCCCCCAGCAAGCTGGGTACTCATTTTACCGACTTCGGAAGGATGGAAGGCTGAGTCAACCATGAGCCTGCTACCAGGGATTGAACCCCAGGTTGTGAGCACAGTTTTACCTGCAGTACAGGCATTTAACCACTGCGTCACGAGGCTCTGTAGGGGTAATTGGAATGTTTATAGAGTTTGTACATGATCTAATCAGAGACATCAAACAGAAGAAAATCTGTTTATCCTCCTCTCTAGCATAGGAGGTGGAATTCAGTCACGTTTAAATAGTGCCATAGGGCTCTATGGAGTTTTCTGCCTTTTAAAACCCCACCCAGTGATTTCTTGGCAAAATATCATTGGTTTCCTCCCGCAAAATCCTAGGAGCAATTCTTTAGACACTGCCCTCTCTTTGGGAGTTTCAGAAATAGCTAAATAAACCGCATTTGCTAATACTGTACATTCACGCAAGCAGGGAAAGATAAACAGATTGCCTCAGTCATTATGCAGAGGGGGGAAGCACAAAGTTGACAGGCTAAAAGATGGCTAAACTCTGGGAAGTCTGAATTGATACATTGGTTCAAAACTTCATGCCATAGTAATAATAATCTGCCATCAAGTCAATTCTGATTTATGACAATATCTTTTCCAGGTTTTTTTTTTTTCCGGCAGAGAATACTCAAGTGGTTTATCATTTCATTTCCTTCTTCCAGGAGTATCCTGGGACTGTGCAGCTTGCCCACATCCACGCAGGCTGACTCTTTCCCCTGCAGAAACAGTGGGGAATCAATCTTCGAACCTCTGGCTCCTTGATCAGATACCAGGCTGCTTTTACACGACCCCTAAAATCTGCTGGCAACTTAAATGCATATCCCCCCCACGTGGTTTTTGTTCTACTTCCTGTGTTCCCACTTCCTGCACTCTGATTCTATTGCTTCTGTCTGCGGTGAGGGGAGAGAGGAAAAAATGCAGGCTCACCTCCGTCTGCCTAGGCAGCAGCTAATTGTTCCAGCCGGTTAGGATTCCTGTGTGTTAAAAAGGGGAGGGGGGACCCAACAAAAACAAACAAAAAAGTGGAGGAGGGCCAGGCATGCAATGGTTTAAAACACCAACAAGGAACAGCAACAAGGATTTTACCTCCTCGAGAGCAGTTACTTGTAAAATGAGCTGGGGCTTAAGTGAGCATGGTCGTACTTTATTTTTTTTAAAAGTCCGCTGCTGGTGGTAAAACAATTTTATGCTCCGTATCTGCGAGCATTTTGCAGCGGATTTTAGGGGTCGTGCAAAAGCAGCCTAAATCACTGACCTGTCCAGAAGAAGCCAGTCCTAGACATAGAAATATATTTATTGACATATAAAATATAAATTTTCATTATACATGGGGGCTATGAGAACTGCCCATTGTCAAATGCCCTGCTGGCAATTTTAAAACCATTCTCTGTGTGACAGATTACAAAACAGTAAGAACTTACCTATACACTACAATTTTTCCATTTGGATTTTCCTTAAAACTGGTTGGTTGGATTTTAGTATATATTAAAGAAAAGATGCCACCAATGGAAGCGCCACCTGGGGTGTAAGCTGGGTTTTGGATATGTCTTTTGCCATGGAACGAACATTGGACCCTGTTATCCTGAGACACAAGAGGAGGAAGCAAGGACAGAAGAACTAACAGCCACAGGATTGTAATGCATGTCAACATTTCATAAACACGAGTTCCTTGCTGCACTGTGTTACACTGATCTCCACAGCAGACCCCTTGTGAGAAATATGGCACAACAATGACTGCGAAGCACACTGTCCAAGGATAAATAATTTTACCCCAGCTTTTCTCCTAAGACAATTTGAGCTCAGGGGTCAGCCTAATATTTAACTACTGTAGTCATATATTTAATCTGTTGCTGCTGTTGTTCTTGCTTCTGCTGTCTCTGTAGGAAGGAAAATTAATAACAGCCATCTGGATAATGACAGGATAGAGAAGGGTACTGCTTTCTGATGACAGACGGTCTGTTCGCAAATTCAAAAACATGTTTGTTCAGTCTTGTCCAAGTCCTTTCTTTTGCCTCAGTGAGCTGGCAATTTGCAAAAGTTCCTCCATGTTGCATCACTCATGTTTGGGATTGATTCTGGCTTCCTGGGTCCTTTGGATGCTGAGAAAGAGGTGGTCCATTCATACAATTTACCCAGGTCACATAAACTCACCCCCCCTGAAGTGACACATAATTTCTTGGTGGTACCCTTTTCATGTCATTGTTCTTCAACCACTGGCTTTTTTTAAAAAAGTCTTGAATGGAAAGCCATGTGAGATTGGTTGAAAAGGCTTCCCTTAGCCCAAGCATGTCCAAACTTTGGCTCTCCTGATGTTTTGGACCACAACTCCCAGAATGCTAAGCTTTGATTGCCAGTGACAAAGGACTATGGGAGTTGTGGTCCAGATCATCAAGAGGGCTGAAGCTTGGACATGCCTGCCTTAGCCACTCTGATTTGACCAGGTGCTCACTGTTTTAGCCTTCAGGTTACCATTATGATGACACGGATCCAAGAAGAATTCTACACATGCTTATGGTCAATCCATGTATTAGCTGGTGAGGATGTGAAGAACAGAGCTTCTGATGGTAGTTCTGCTGTATCCCTCATATAGAAGGTACTCTATCCCATGAGCTGGTTTAGAAGCAAACAAAAACATGAAACAAATTTCAATATACTGTTTTTGGAGTTGGTAGAATTATGTGGGTAAAACTAAGTTTTTGAACTTCTGATCTAGAAACTTCAAACCCAGTCACTGTTAGCTGCCCTTGGGCAGTTACAAAAGAAAGAAAAAAGAACTGAGGCGTAATACTACCCCTGGCTAGGATTTCTGGGAGATGTAGTCCAAGAACACCAGGGGACTTGAGGTTGGGAAGCACTATAATAAAGAACAATCGTGCATATTTCTTCCACTCATACAGCCCATTGCAAGAGTTTAGGCAGGTTCTGAGATTGTTACAGGAATTTATCCAGTAGTATCTCATTGCTCAAGCTCAGAAATTACTTAACTCCTCATGCAACAGACGACTGCATGGTGGAAAGAAGAAATGGGATGCTGCCCACAGAATATTGCTTTAAGGATCATTTCCCCCTAGCTTCCCAGTCCTCTGCTGTTGCTAGCACTATCCAAAGGGAAAAGCAGAGATGAGCTCAATGATGCTACCAACCTCGCTACATATTTGTCACTAGCCATGTTTACCTCCCATGAGTTAGACGACTAATGTATGGAAAGGACGGGCCTTTACATGTTTTCAAGCCTCTTTGAAACATAAGAACATAAGAAGAGCCATGCTGGATCAGGCCAAAGGCCCATCTAGTCCAGCTTCCTGTATCTCACAGTGACCCCACCAAATGCATCTGGGAACACACGAGACTAGATATCTGTCTCCTGATACCACTCCCCTGCATCTGGTCCTTGAAGTACCCCAGTTTTAAGCCTCGAGATTACACATCTCCATCATGGTTTGTAACCTGTGATGGGCTTTTTCTCCAGGAATCTGTCCAATCCCCTTTTGAAGGCATCCAGGCTAGATGCCATCACCACATCTTGGGGCAGGGAGTTCCACAGACTAACAACACGCTGGGTAAAAAAAATTTTTTTTGTCTGTTCTCACTCTCCAAGCCCTCAATTTGAGTGTATGTCCCCTAGTTCTGCTATTTTGTGAGAGGGAAAAGAGTGTCACTCTATCCACTTTACTCATGACCTTCATTATTTTGTACATCTCAGTTATATCCCCCCTCAGGTGCCTTTTTTCCAGAGTAAAGAGCTCCAAATGTTTTAGCCTTTCCTCATAAGGGAGGTCCCCCAGCCCACTAAACATGCAGGGATCTGAGTTGTACATTGCTTGAGGGAAGACAATACAAGGGGAGCGGACTGGTGGCTTCACATATGCAGTCTTCAACATATGGTGGGCTATGCAAATATATGATTTTGACAAGAATAATCCAAAATGAAACCAATTTACTGCATTTATTTTAGGTTTACATAATAAAAATAATGATACATAATTTGTCCTTTCAAATTAACTGTTAACGAAGTAATCCAGCTAGGATCCAGAGGCCAAGATCCTGATGAAGAACATAAATAAAGTATTTAGTTTTGGTCCATTCTTCATCAGTAACAGGGATGGAGACTCAAGTTATGGGGCTCCCAGTCAAGTCAGATTTAAGTTGCACCAGTGACTTGACTTGGAATCGATCCCCCCCCCAAAATGTTGCAGATAAAAACTGTGACTTGGAACCCATCTATCTCTCCTCCCCCCCCCCCCAGGAAAAAAGCTTGCTTTTAATAGGGACTTGGGACTTGGGACTAAAGACTTGGACTCAGACTTGAGACTCGGACCCAAAGACAAGCCAACATCCCTGTCAGTAAATAATGACATCTTAATTCTGATTGACTTCAGAAGGGGTGAATTAACTTTATTGGAAGGTACTTTGTTATAGAGTGTCTCTGTGCACATCTCTGAGGATGAGTGTGAGTTGCACTCTGGTTTTCTTCGAGGCTTCCTCCTTTTGACTTCATGCTAGGGAAAATGTCTAAGTAATAGGATTGCATTAAGTGATTTTGAAAAGGGCAGTCCTGTAAACTTCTATGTTATGGAGAGAAGCACACACTGGTTATTCTCATGCTTAGAAGGAACCATTTTTGACAGTAGATCCATAGCTTGTAATAATATTTCAATACCATATAGAATATGAAACAGTAGCATCCTTAGCATATGTTCTTGGCGGCAATGGCTGCTCCGACTCAGACAAGGTTTGGGGGTGGGTTTTTTTGCCCACTCGGATGGATCCTTTGGCACCATAGAGTTCATGCCAAAAACAGGATCTGGAGGGAGGTGCTCGGAGGCTATTTAGCCCAGCTCCTCCATTATTCTTCCTTCTTCTTGATTGCGCGCTCAGCTCCACCTGCCCACCCTATAGTAAAAGAATGAGATTATCTGGTCTCATTCGGGGCCGGATGGGAATTTTTGGTTGCCATTCAAATTGGCACAGAGTGGCTGTGAGTTTTTGTCCATCCCATTCTCCCTTCGGTGTGGAGCAGGGTGTTTAGTTACATCAGTGGTCACAACGCTGCCGGGTAGTGCAATAGGTACAGGGATTCAGGTATGCCTTATGCAAGCTGCCCTTAAGTCACTTGACAGCCCTCAGATGAATTAAATGCCAAGTCAATGTCAATGGAAAATTCAATGGAATATTCAATGGAAAATTGCTGATCTCAGCCATGTGAATGGCAGGCTTCTCTTCCCCAAGTGATTTTAGGTGATCCCTTGAAATTTGGAAAAGTTAGGGTTTCTGGGGGCAGAGATATTAAGCTCCAAAGGAGGTGGGGGTGCTTAATGGAAGGAATCAGTGTCTTTGGCATGCTTTACCATTATAGGGTTAACTGACAGCTTCCCCTCAGTGCACCGATCCACACTCCTTCAATTGTTTCCCCTGCAGCCCCTATGGAGCTCAATAACTCAAACCTCTACAAATTGGGGGTGCTTCAAGGGGAGAGCTTGAGGAAGCTCCACTGCAATTTCTACACTGCTATTTGCCTGGGATCACTATTTTCAAGTACATAGCATTACAATTCTAATTTTTGTTTCTGGGGGCACCCCCTTTGAAGTTGAACAACACGACCCCTGAACCACAAATCTCTCCAAATTTGGAGGGTTTAAAGGGAAGAGTCAAAGGAAGGGACCCAACAAATCTGGTGCCTCTAGGACACAGGGGATCCATTTTATAGAGTAACAAATTGGTCAGTTACTGGATCATTTCATACATTTTTAAAAAATCCATTTCTAATGACATGAAACGAATAACCCGGGGGGGGGGGGGATGAAATGAAAATGAAATGAAAAGAATCTCAATTTCTCCATTTCTTGCCCATCCCTACTCTACAGTACTTTGGTTTCAAGGGACATAAAATGCAAAGACTGTAATTTCAATTTATCTTTTAAAAGAAGGTTCCCATTCTAATTCCCAGAGCATGATAGTCAAAACAAAGAGTTTTGTAATTACTTTGCTCACTGAATTGGATTGCTTTCAACCAGACTTTCCTCCCCCCATGATTTTCCTGAGTGTGCCTTGCACATCTTTGTTCCTCAAACTGTAGATTATTGGATTAAGCATAGGTGTTAAGATCCCATAGAGTACAGGAAATATCCTATCCTGCTCTTGGGAATAAGTAGAGTTCGGGCGTATGTATGTGAAGATGATGGTGCCAAAATAGATGTTTACAACTGTCAAGTGAGAGGTACAGGTGGAAAATGCCTTGTGGCACCCTTCCTTAGTACGGATCCTGAGGATGGTAAACACTATGTAGACATATGACACCAAAGTAACCAGAAATGAACCCATGATTACTCCTCCGCCCACTACAAAGGTAACAATTTGATTGACTTGGGTATCAGAGCAAGAAAGCTGGAATAGAGGTGGTATGTCACAGAAAAAATGCTGGATGACATAGTTCTTGCAGAAGGACAAACGAGACATCATGCCCACATGGACCCCTGAGTTAGAGAGGCCCAGAATCCAAGAAGCCGATGCAAGCAATGCACATGTTTTGGGGCTCATAAGTACACTGTAGTGCAAGGGATGACATATAGCTGCATAGCGGTCATAAGCCATGACACCAAGCAGTAGGCATTCAACTCCACCAAAGGAGATGAAGAAATACATCTGGGAGAAGCAACCTGCTAGGGAGATTCTCTTGTCCTGAGAGAGGTAATTCATCAGCATTTTGGGTACGGTGGAAGTGATGTACCCAATGTCTACTATGGAGAGGTTACCCAGGAAGAAGTACATAGGATTGTGAAGTCTCTTGTCAAAACTGATGATGAGAAAGATGAGAATGTTTGCCACCAAGGCCACCAAGTAGATAATGAGAAAGAGACCGAAGAGAAGAATCTGGACCTCAGGGTCACTGGAGAGTCCCAAGAGGATAAATTCTGTAACAGACGTCTCATTCTTCATTATATGATGTTACGACTCCACCTGTTAGGAAATATCAATAGAACATTTTTGATTTCCCACCTCATCCAAATATGAAGTTCTAAGTAAACCCAAGGCTACAAGAAAAGAGAATGTTTGTAGCATGGGCTGAAGGCTACCTGCTTTGGCTGAATGGCCTTCAAAGCAGCACCTCGTAGGATCCTTTCTGGATGAAAAGTCAAACTGAAAACTACATACTATAGGATTACAATCATGGATGGCTAACCACTAGGGTATTTCCTCAGCAGCGGGTGGATCTAGAACTCAGTGTGTCACAGTTGCTATAACTAACAGCATAATGTTGAAGGGTGCTAATAGAGTGTTATGCAGAAGCAATCAAAGTGGTTGACAACAGTTATGGGTTAGAATCCCATGTTATAACGCCACTTCCTGTTGCTTATTTCAAGTGTTTCCTCAATTTCTGTCTGAGATTGTGAAGCATTTGGGTGGGTAGGGGGCGGCATCCAGGAGAGATCCACTGATCTGCATATTGTGGTTGTTTCATCATGTGCAAAACAGTTGGGCAATTGACCAGAACAAGATATGAATTTGTTTGCTTCTCTCTCTGTCTTTTTATCTCTTCTCCCCTACCCCACATACACACATAAACACTCAAAAGAGGGACATGCATTCAAGAAGAGCGTGTTGAGAACCAACCTATACAGAAAATAGTAGCAAATAACCTATGCTACCATTTTACATAATGTTATTTTCCCCCAAGGTTCATAATATTTCTGGCATGTTTTCTAGGCTTTGTTTGTGCTTTCAGAATGATCTCTCCAATGCTTGTAGAGAAAGGGGTCTTATCTCTTTCTTGTGTAGTGTACAGGCTGGAGGCTCTTTTAGTAATTTATTAATAAGTCAATGGAATTGATGCAAGGAAGCAAATTCGGAAGGGTGTCTTTTTGCTTCTACCTTTACTGGAGACGGCACACATCACAACAAAGATAGGACACTAATTTGCTCAAAGTTACCAATGCTTATTTGTATATATAGATGCATCATCATCATCATCATCATCATCATCATCATCATCATCATCATCATCATCATCATCATCATCATCATCTCTGCTAAATCAAAATCACTAGGTATCTCACCTGAATGTGGAAGATTGTAGCCAGATGACCTGTCCACCTCCCAAATCTGCGGTTCAGGTGCCTCTATCTGGGGAGAGATAATGCCAAGGCCATGTTTGATGGTTCTTTGATGTGTTAGCTCTTCAAACAGCAGAAAGCTTAAGAGAGAAATCTGTCCTGTGTCAGGGTCCAAAATTGAATGCTATTGCTATCTAAAGTTGCTGATTTAGATTCCTGTGCAGGATTGTTTCAATTCCTGTGCAGAATTGCATCCTTACTGTGAAGGATTAACCGGAATGGGAATTCACCTGAGCAAACTGGCAAAATGTCAGCATAAAACAATGGATCAAAACAGTGGGGGACAACTCTAGCCTTATTTTTAGAGGAAGCCAAGAAATCTTGCAAATGCAAATGAGTCTAGCATAGCGAGACACAGAGAGTGGTTAAGATAGAGACACTTTACCAATACTTGCATATCCTTGCTGAAGACCTTGCAACTAAGAGGGGAGGGAAGTCACAGCGGAATCTTTTGAAAAACACAGTGAATGTCTTCTGTTCTTATAAAAAAAAAACCCATTATTTATCTTTATTTACTAGAAAGCATCACATTGTCTGCCTCAGATCTGCTAGTGACTGGGTTCGACATCAAGGATAGCTCCACTCCATTCCAATGACCTAGTCCTTGTAGTGAACCAGCAGAGAAAAACAGGAGGCAAGCAATCTTCTCCTTCAAGTGCTAGGTAGAATGTCGACGATCAGTAGCATGATCTGGTTTTTATCCAAAGCTATTCTAAATAAAGAAACTGGGCTCACTGCAAACCATTGGCTCAAATTCTTAGGCCAGCAGAATGTTCTTCAATGCCCCAGGCCACACTTCCCCGTCTATTTTTCCTTGAAGAACAACTTGCAGCAGATAGTATTAGTTATAGTGCATTGTGTGTTATTGGCAAGCAATATCTCAGAAGAATGTGTGTGAGGTCATGTAACAGTTCTGCCTCTACCATTCACCCTATAATGGTTCCTTCACTCAAGTAAGTCTCTCTTACAATGCCAACAGGGTTTGTAGAAGCTCAATCAGCTGCACTTTGTATCCCAAGTTTATGGGGGACCACTCAATACCATAGTGTAAAAAGAGTACAGTACATTTTTTTTCCAAATGCAAAGAACAGATCTTTTCCCTAGTGCCCTAAGATATTTGCAAGCTGACTTTGCTTGAGATTTCTGCGTACCTTAATTTGGTATAGTTATCAGGTGATGAAGAAAAAAGTATAAACTTGGCACTAAACTAGAGAGAATGAGTGTCTGTCTTGAGACTACAGCATCAAGGAGTATTCATTGGAAGTTCCTCTTTCTCAAATGTCTCAAACTGAAATCTTGAATGACAATTTTTTTTGTTCCTGCCCCCTGAAAATGAGAATGATAATGCCATATTTTTTTTTGGGGGGGAGGAGAACCAATAAATTAATGCTAACCCATTTTGTGTATTTAAGATGTAGGTGAGTAAGGAAAAAGAATAACTATATACACAGCACTTGAATTAGAAACGTACCTGCTCTGTAGTGTTGTGGTGTTTTATTTCTTTACAGGCAACGATCCATTCTGGAGCCTCCTCCTTGATCCACCCAAGTCTTCTTAAATCATTTACCTCAATAAAAGCCACAACTTCTGGCTTCTACAAGTCACAGCCCCCTTGCGACTGATTTTTCAAATATACCTGTGATATTTTCCCAGGGGACCTGCAGAGTACATGCAAGACTGATTTACAGTATTTAACTAGACTCACCTATTACTTCTGTGATTTTTTTTTCTTGAAAAAACAACAACAACTGTTGGCTGAAATGTAGTTTAGTGTAGAATATTGCAACTCGAGTTGGCCAACTTAATCTGCAAGAGGTTCTTCTTAGCATAGTAAGTTCCTCATCGTCATCTCCAAAAGATTCCTTACATTCAATGTGATATCAATCTTCTTTACCACAGGGAAGCTTTTATCTTTTTACTGAGAACTAAGATCTCGTTGTTTCTGCTGCTCAATGTCTGCTCATTATCCTTATTGCTGTTTAAAAACCCAGACAATTTCTTCTGGGACTAACTGGAAAAAATGACATAAAGAAAAGACTAACACATACCCAATATCTGTGGATTACAGAGCAGCTACAGATGAAAGCTCCATGCTGGTAATTAGTCTAGAACAGTGATGGCGAACCTTTTAGAGACCGAGTGCCCAAACTGCGATTCAAAACCCACTAATTTTTTGCAAAATGCCAATACAGCAATTAAGCCCGAATGCAGGTGTCTGTGAAGGGGCAATGTCGGGTGACCACAGAAAGGGCTCCGAGTGCCACCTTTGGCACTCGTGCCATAGGTTTGCCAACACTGGTCTAGAATATCAACAAGTGCTCACCTGTGTGGATGTCACTTCCCAGAAACCATCCATGATGTCCAGAAGCTTGAAGCCTTTTCTCTGTGGATGCTTCTGGAAACTGGGCCAACAACTGATTTGTGTTACATAGGCTGAGTGTTTGGCCTTTGGGTGAACATGCACATAAAAATATTTTCCTCCTCTTCCATCTCTCCAGAAACTGGATAGGCTCTCCCTCAAGAACTCTAAGATTCTGGAATGTCTTGCTTCCGATCCCTAAGGTGAGGAGGTCAGAACTGATGTATGAACAACCTTGGGCACCATCTCATCCTGTCAGGGCCACTATTGTTTGAGGTTACTGCCATGTTATCATTATGCCATCTCTCCTGTTCATTCCTGGTGGCACCACTTTGAAGGCAGGTCTCAAATGGTGCCAGTCCTTTACCTGTGGTTCAAGTGATAGCACCAAACCTAGAGTTCCATACTTGGCTTTCTCCTGTTCAAGTATCCTCCTTGCTGTCAATACCAATATAATTGCAAAGGAGTTAGTAGAATGTGGGATAGATCGTGCTACTGTTAGGTGGATTTGCAATTGGTTGACTGATCATACCCAAAGGGTGATTATAAATGGCTTCTACTTAGTATGGAGAGAGGTGAACAGAGGGGTGCTCCAGGGTTCTGTTCTGGCTCAGTGCTATTCAATAGCTTTATTAATGATTTGGATGAAGGAATAGAGAGTAGACTGATTAAATCTGCAGATGATACCAAATTGGAACCTAATTCCCTAGGTAGGTAAAGGTAAAGGTTCCCCCTGCACATGCGTGCTAGTTGTGTCTCACTCTGGGGGCAGTGCTTATCTTCGTATTCAAGCCGAAGAGCCAGTGTTGTGCAATTTCATGGCCATGTGGCCGGCATGGCTGCAAGGAAACACTGTTTTACCTTCCCACTTTTTATGGTGGTACCTATTTACCTACTTGCATTTACATGCTTTCGAACTGCTAGCTTGATAGGAGCTGGGGTTATTAGCGGGAGCTCGCTCCGCTGTGTGGCCCCCAGGATTTGAACCACTGAGCTGCCAACTTTGCAGCCAACAGTTTCCTGAGCCTTAGTCTGCTGAGCCCATAATTCCCTCGAGGATAGAATAAAAATCCAAGATGACCTTGAGAGATTAGAGTGCTGGGCCAAAGCAAATAGAATGATTTTCAACAGAGATAAATGTAGGGTCCTACATCTAGGTAGAAAAAAATGAATCACATAGATATAGGATGGGAGACATCTGGCTGGAGAATAATACATGTGAAAGGGATCTGGGAGTCTAGGTGGACTAAAAATTTAACATGAGTCAGCAGTGTGACACAGCGGCAATGAAAGCCAATGTGATTCTTGGTTGCATCAGCAGAAGCATAGTGTCTAGATCAAGGGAAGTGACAGTACCACTCTATTCTGCTGTGATCAAATCCCTCCTGGAGTACTGTGTTTAGTTCTGTGCACCTCAGTTTAAAAAGGATGTTGACAACCTCAAACAGTTTCAGAGGAGGGCGACAAGGATGAATTTCTTCCAGACCATGGTGAAAGGTCTGGAAGAAATTCAAGGTCATTTAAAGCCAGGCACGCGTTCCAACAAAATGTCCTCAGGGGACTCTTGTGTTGCATAATAGTTTGAGCAGTATAATGGGAACCAGTTGTTCATTTGGAAGACTCATATTGCTCACTTCACACACCCACTCAAGTTTTACTTGTTTCTTTTTTTGTTCAAATATGGATTCAACACAATCTCCCTTTGAAGCAGGATCTTTGCTTTAGGGATTCTCAGCAACTGCTCTTATTGCCTCTAGTATGTCCTTGTTGAGACCCGCTGCATGCAATGTTACGCTTAAAAAGAACAACCAGGACAAATATGATCATTTCTGGCCTCCTTGTTAGGTCTGCTTTAAACCCTACGGATGAAAAGAAAGTAACCAAGAAGGAGGATGTTCATTCTCAACCTCTTGATTCATGGTGGCAGGAAAAAGGGGTGATTAGAGACCCCATGAACCAGCCCGCAACCCTGAAAAGACACAAAACAGGAGGGTTCATGGTTGGCTTCAGTTTGTGGATCGCATTTCAGGATCCATCCAGAAGTCAGGCCTGGTGTCGCTGTTTATGGTTTATCTCTCACTAGGCAGGGAATGGGGGTGTTAGATTAGCCCCACGGCACAGTGGTTAAATGCCTGTACTGCAGGTAAAACTGTGCTCACGACCTGGGGTTCAATCCCAGGTAGCACGCTCATGGTAGACTCAGCCTTCCATTCTTCTGAGGTCGGTAAAATGAGTACCCAGCTAGCGCGAGGGGGGGGGTAATGTGTAATCCTGCATACTGTAATTAAAAACTGTAAAATGCCCAGAGACTACTTGAAGTGGTATGGGGCAGTATATAAGCAGAACACTTTGCTTTTGCTTTGCTTTAGATTCCCCTCAGCCTGGCATCAATCATGAACCAGTTTGTTTTCTTCCCTGGGGTTTAGAGGGGGCTCATTGTTTGCAGGTAGCCATGAACCACCCTGGTTTGGCATCCCCCCCACCCGTTTTATGCTCAGAAAAGAGACTGGGGATTGTGCATCCCACTTGTGGGAAATGAACTGGATGGGTTGTTTTGGACATGTTTTTATGCTGTCTTTTGAGGCCAAGCTCCTTCGAGAAGCTTTTGCATAGCAGCATGCCAAGTAGAATTCAATGAAACATTTGCCAGAAGCATGGCACCTGAGCTAGAAGGCTTGCCCATTGAGGCAGTTGGACAACAGTAAATGGTTGAGTTATTCTCTCTCTATTAGCTGGCAAGGCAGCCAATGGTCAGGCAGCATATTTTTACATGTCAGATGAAAGCAGCAAACTGAGAACTATTTGACTCACTATGGTTTGAATTTTAATTCTAGGGTGAGAAAAAGCACCCTGTTGTGGGTTTGCCTGGTTTATGTTCCCAAGCAACTTACTTATGGGGCAGGATTTACTTACAAACTAGAGATGGGCACAAAATGATTTTTTTGTTTGATTATTATTTTTTGTTTTATTACATAACGAAACAAATAATGTACCTAGGGGCAAATTTAACATGAAACGAACCAAACCGAGAAAAATTGGTTTGGTTAGGTTCAATTCGTTAATGGAGGGGCGGAGATGTCTCCTACCTGGTGCTGGTCTAGAGGTCCTTTTGCGCCGAGCTGCACGGAAGGAACACACACCTCGTCAGTGCCATCGAGGGACACGGCAGGCTCGAGCCTCAGCCCAGCCCCAGGAGGAGAGGTAAGAAGCAGGCCACATGTAGGCGGCCAGAGCAGCACGGCTTCAAAGCTGCCCCCTTGCACCTTCCTCCCGCAGCCTGTTATCGCGGAGCCAATTGGGAGGGCAGATAAGGAGGTTGTGCTTAGGCGGCCAGAGCAGCACGGCTTGAAAGCTGCCCCCCTTGCGCCTGCCTCCCACGGCCCGTTATCGTGATGCCGATCAGGAGGGGTGATAAGAAGGAGGCCACGCAGTGGGCACTTGGAAAAAAGCGAGTAAAAATGAATAATGAATTAACGAAACAACAAAATGAATTTTTCCACAAAAATTCGTGAAAAATGAAATGAAACAAACCAAACTCCTTAACAAAACAAAACAAAACACCATTATTTTTTATTCATGCCCATCTCTATTACAAACCCAGTAAGTGGTAACTTGTATAAAGGAATTAATTCCTTCTAAATGAAATTATGTTAAACACATTTTCCTTTATGCAAATTTCCCATAGGAATGCATTGAAAACAGAGTAATCCCTAATCACAACCATTTTTATGTTGTACCGATTCGCCCCATAGGTGATTCTGTTAAGCAAATTTCCCCTATCTCTGGAATTTTTTATGTTGTACAGATTTAATGTTATACAAACCGTTTGTTATATGAGGGTCCATTGCGTTCCAATTCAAGCCACAGTTCAAAATACAGGGTTGTCTATCTACTATCTTGAAAACCACAAAGACATGAATCTCAAGGACTCTAAGCACCATCTTATGTTCCCTGAAATACTTTTAACCTTACTTAAGTACATCATCACTGGCCCATTTCAAATGTCCACTCTGCCTCAAGGGAAGCATTTAATTGCGGCAAACAGGTCCTTCTGAATCTAAATAGCTAAGATATCTTTAGGAGGGTCCAGCTTTTGACCAAGTTGACAAAGCATGGGGTTATTTTAACTTTAGAACAGTGCTTAGCTTTGGTAATTAACCGGATGAGGAAAAACAAACTGAAACTAAATCCAGACAAGACAGAGGTGCTTCTTGTCAGTCAAAAAGCAGATCATGGGATAAGGATGCAACCTGTAATGGATGGGATTACCTCCAAATAGAGATGGGCACGAAATGAACAATTTTTCGTTTCCATTTTTGTTTTTTCGTTTCGTTACGTAATGAAACGACAAACGAATTTTGTCTCTAAAAAGAAACGAAATGAACAGAAACACCAGAAATTTTGTCGTCCATTTCGTTTTCATTACGGCAATACATTGAACTGCTTTAAATGCTAAAGGAAAAAAAATCACAAAAAAAATGAAATAAATGGTAACGAAACGGTAACAAAACGAACGAAGACGAAAATGATTTTTTTGCAAAAAATCGCAAAAAAGGAAATGAACCGAAACGGACCCCCTAAATGACAAACGACAAACGAAACGCCATTTTTTAATTTGTGCCCATCTCTACCTCCAAATTGAAAAAAGAGGTGCGTAGCTTGAGAGTGCTCCTGGATTCATCCTTGAGCCTAGATGCCCACGTCACAGCTGGGAGTGCATTTGCACAATTAAAACTACTACACCAGTTACACCTGTTTCTTGAGAAATCTGCTCTGGCCACTGTGACACATGCCCTAGCCAGATCCTGGCTGGACCGCTGTAGTGCACTCTATATGGGGCTACCGATGGAAAGTCTCAGGAACCTTCAACAGGTCCAGAACACAGTGGCCAGATTACTAACTGAAGCAGGTTACAGAGATCACATTAAAAAGATAAAGGTCCCCCCCCCATACATGCGTGCTAGTTGTGTCCGACTCTAGGGGCGGTGCTCCTCTCTGTATTCAAGCCGAAGAGCCATGTTAGTTTCCACCCCTCATAATGGGTTGTTTCTTTTTCTTTTTGTGTGCTCTTTGTAGCTTTAGTGTTCTCTCTCTTTAAATTTAAATAAAGGAGGTTTGTGGGTAAAAGAAGTCAGATCTTACCATATTCTCTTGATTTCATAGGATTTTTACATGGAATCTTTCCCAATCACCGTCAAATCATCCTCCACACTTATATATCTGACAGTCCACATCTTCCCAGATGGATCACTATATCTTACTGGTATATCATTGATTCTTAGGTCCCACCTCTCTGAACATAGATTACAGTTTCTAATGTATTGTGTTAACTCTTGAGCTACCCACAAAATTGGCTATCTCTAGGTCCCAGGGAAGCAGAACTATACAGAACTGTATAATGAATCATTTTGCATTGTTTTGTTATGATTTTTTCAAGAAAATTAATAATAAAATAAAATACTGTTTTTTGATTTGTGCTCATTTCTAATTACATTATTCTATTATATTTATTTATTTATTTATTTATTCTATTTACAATTTTTTATTTTTTATTTTTATCTATTTATCTATTTATTTATTTATTTATTTTATATTTATATTATTTTATATTTTTATGTTTATTTATTTGTATTTAGATGAGATGTAGTTTTTAAGGTTGGTTTAATCTATTGTGTTATTTACAGCCTGGCTGACTACAAAGCAATAAAATATTCATTCATTGTTCTTATCTTCTGTTGGGAGGCCAACATATTCGTGGAATGCTGTCTGAATGTTCAAATGGCTTGCTTAGTAGTATTTTGATTAAATGACTATTTCTGGTTATATCTCCTATCACAGGCTTTATTTATTTCCCACATGTTCCTATTGCATTTTCTATGTTTGTTTCAATCTCAGCATGTTGGCACAACAAACATGGTGATAAAGCTTTGACGAAGCAAAAGCTTTAACAAGGTGCCTAGAGAATGCTCAAGCTCATTTGCAAGATTTCCCTCTTATCAGAAATTCAGGCACAGATGGGTAGGGCTAACGATCTCCCCGGGTAGTTGCAAAAGTGGGTGAAGAACATTTCAGAGGGGGGTCAACCGTGGATTTTGATTAAGCTTGCAGGACTCCTGAGAGTAAGATCCCAAGAAGTCAAAGCACAGTTAAAGCATTTCCCTCTCTTCTACATTGGACAGTGGACACTATTTGCTGTTGCCGTTGGAAGTCTTCATTTTGTTTGCGCATGAAGAGTTATTAATATTAGTGCATGCAAAGCCCAACTTGCGCACCTGTGTTGTATTCATGCCATAATTCAAACAGGCGAAGAAAGCAGAATCTTTAAAGCAAAGTGCTTATTTTCCACCGTTCTATGCTGTTTGGGTAAGTTTTATTTATGTATATTCCAGACGTTGGGGTTATTTCATTTTCCACTCATAACTTCCTCTCTCAAATAAATAAATAAATAAATAAATAAATAAATAAACAAATAAATACCTCCTTTCTCCTTCTTTTCCCATTGCCCATCTAATTTACAGCATTTGGTTTGTGAATGTTTCTTCTTGAGCATTTTTAGCATCACAAATGTCTCCAGTTCATTTTCTCATTATTAAGTTGTAGTTGGTGTGAAATATCATTTATAAGGTCCTGTAGGGTAGTAAGCTACTGTTAGCATCAGTAGACAATGCTGTAATGTTGTAACTGGTGAGAAGCTTTGCTGTATGTCCATGAGAACTAATTCCAGAGAGGAGAAAATCTTTTATTTGGGCTGCTATGGTGGGCTTTATTGGCCTGCAAAACCATGGATGCAAATCTTCTGTTAAAAATATAGTTTGCATGGGATGGATATTCCAGGATACTTGGATCTCTTACCTATTGCATGTAGAATATCTTGAATCACAAATGTTTAAAACAGTTTGTGAAATGTGTCAAATACTGTTAGTTGATCTCATGTTGTTCTATGCCCTGTGTAATGCATCACCATATTGGAAACAAATGCCTTGATCAGTTTTTCCATCATTGCTTAATGAGACAATCAGAAGTCAAATTTTCACTATTGATCAAAATACATATGAAATGGTCATATAAAAACCTCCCTATATTTAGTGACCCATACAGACATAATCTCAGATCGTAGCCAATTAATTATTTTAGATTGGCTTATATTTTACCAGAACATGTTGGTGGTTGTGCTGGCTCTGATTACCTTGAAGCTGTAACCAAAAATAACAATTCCCCCCCACCACCACTACCTCTTTGAATTCTTCAGAGGCTTTGAGACATAGAAATCATTGTCCCCTAATAATCCACATCATAGGAATGTCCAAAATCTTAGCGGAAATATGAATGTGTGTGTGTGTGTGTGTGTGTGTGTGTGTGTGTGTGTGCGTGCGTGCTGAAAACTGCCTTAGCATAAAAGATTTCCGGACAAGGAGTCACTTGAGTAAGTTTGTACAACCAAGAAAAGTCTTGCGACACCATAAAGTCCTTCTCACAAAATACCAGAACTAGGGGACATCCACTCAAACTGAGGGTTGGAAGAGTGAGAACAGACAAAAGAAAATAATTTTTTTTTACCCAGCATGTTGGTAGTCTGTGAAACTCCCTGCTACAGGATGTGGTGATGACATCTGGACTGGATGCCTTCAAAAGGGGATTGGATTGATTCCTGGAGGAAAAGTCCATCACAGGTTACAAACCATGATGGAGGTGCGTAACGTCCAGGCTTAAAACCAGGGTACTTCAAGGGCCAGATGCAGGGGAGTGGTATCAGGAGACAGATATCTAGTCTCGTGCACTCCCAGAGGCATTTGGTGGGGCCATTGTGAGATACAGGGAGCTGGACTAGATGGGCCTTTGGCCTGATCCAGCATGGCTCTTCTTATGTTCTTATGTTCTTATGACTAACCTATTTGACTAATTTGAAATTCTTCACACTGGAGCCTGTTTCCTGGTCTACTGAACATAGTCCCTCACACCTAACAAATTCCATTTGTCATTATTGTGCCCCAAGACACATTCATTATTTAGTGGTGCAACCCTAATGCAATAAACGCCATCCTGTATAAATCAGAGTAAAGAGGTGCCTCTTCTCCTCAGAGAAATCTCATCTCACTGACCTCTGCTCGCAAAAACACCATCTTTTGGATGATCTCAGGGGTCTGTTAGCAGTGGGGTCTGCTGGGCTGGCTGAAAGGTAGGCTGTGGTGAGGGTAGTTCTAACCAACCCCCTGAGCTCCTAGTTTCTTGTCTTTGATCATCATCAGTGTGTCATATGTCACATATAAATGACTGAAATCCTGTTGCTTTAATGTGGTGTAGTGTTGCAAATAGAAGGAGTGGACCCACCAAATCCACACAGATTCTATGGGTCTACTCTACTTGGATTTTGTTGAAGACAGAAATGGGTTTGTTGTAGATAGAAATGGGTCTATTGTCTGATATTCCATTTGTTCCAGTCTCCTTTCCCTTTCTGTTTATTGTTACATAGCACATAATGAGGAATACTAGCTCTCTAGTATAAATACAAGGGAGATGTACTTCAAATCTACTTAGCTATAGAAGCTCAGGGAGGAATGGAACTAGTAAAACCACCCCTTAAATATATTACTTACCTTAAAAGCTCTACTAGGGTTGCTTGAAGCTTGTTCATATTCAACCGCACCAAACATAACATGTCTTGCTTAAATTAACAGATTGATCAACGTTAACAGATTAACAGTTCTTCTGTTCTTTTCACTGCAGATATTTTCCAAGTACTGGAGACAATATGAATAATCATACTTTGATATCCACTTTTCTACTGATGGGATTTTCGGATGTCCGGGAACTGCAGATCTTACACTTCTTTGTGTTCCTCGCCTTGTACCTGATGACAGTTGCTGGGAATCTTCTCATCATCATTGCTGTGGCCAGGGATTATCACCTTCATTCCCCAATGTACTTCTTTCTATTCATTTTAGCTATGCTAGACCTTGCCTCAGTGTCAGTCACAGTGCCCAAATCCATGGCTATGTCCCTTATGAATGACACCTCAATTTCTTATGCTGGCTGTGTTGCTCAAGTTTTCTTTTATTTCTTCTTTTTCAGTTTGGATTATATTGTCCTAATTATGATGGCCCATGATCGCAATATTGCAATTTGCAACCCACTGCAGTATGAAAGAATCATGAACAAAAATGTCTGCTTTCAGATGGTAGCACTAGGTTGGATTACCGCTCTTGGTTATGCCGTACTACACACTGCTGGCACCTTTGCAAACACCTTCTGTTCTAACAGAGTCCGCCAGTTCTTTTGTGAAGTCCCACAGTTACTAAAGCTCTCCTGCTCCAACATTTATCTTGTGGAAGTGGGGCTTCTTGTACTGAGCTGTGGTATAGCACTTGGATGCTTTATCTTCATCATCCAAACATATGTGCGGATCTTTTCTACAGTGCTCAGAATCCCCTCAGTACATGGTCAGAGAAAAGCTTTTTCTACTTGCATTCCCCACCTCTCTGTTGTCTCGATGTTGATATTGAGTGGAATCTTTGCCTACGCAAGGCCTCCGACTGATACATCTTCTGCTCTGGACCTGACTCTAGCTGTGATATATTCTGTAATTCCTCCCCTGTTGAATCCATTCATCTATAGCATGAGAAACAAGGAACTCAAGACGGCTCTGTGGAAATTGTTAAATATCAAACTTTACTCTCAATCCATCTCATCCCATCTTTAGTGTCAGTTGTGTCCAAATGCAGTTCTAGTCACATTGGTCATTGATCGAGATTCCCTTGTTTTTGTGTAGTGTATCTTTCCCATTTCATCTTTACCCTCCTGAGTTACATGGCCATTAATGTTTTGAAGTATTACATTATTTGTATTATAACATTAGTTCCCAGCCTGGGGTCCCCAGTTGTTCCTGGACTTCAATTCCCAGAAATCGTATCCTGCACTTCTAAAGGTTAAAGCTTCTTATTTGTTGAATTAGTTAAAATATTTTAATCTCACCTTTCTTCTTTTTTAAAAAAAGGACATATATTTTAGTCCAAGAACATCTGGACACCTAAGATTGGAATCAACAGCATGAGAAACAAAGAGATCAAGAATACTCTGTGCCAAGTTTTAGATCTGGAACTTTTTTCTAAAGCCATGCTTAGATGTACCTGAAAGAACAAACTTAGATAAGAATTTGAGCATGAATATTGGATTCTGTAATTTATAACCTTTTGTTAGAATGGTTTCTGTACAAAGAAACAGTTAATTCTGTTAGGATTAATTGATTAATTAATTTGGGAGTCTCGGTGCTTGCTGGAAGGCTGCAGCACACTGGGAGTTAGAAAAGATACTCACGTGAAGTTGGATCATGGTCTAGAAACTTCTGAATCTACTATGCCTGTTACATTGCTTGTGCCAATATAATACACAATAAAGTTATATGGCTACTAAGGTCCTGCAGTTGGTCTTAGAATACTCTCTCCAGGTGTTCACCCACTTTGTCTTGAACTTTGAGCCTGTCCTCACTGTAAAATTTGGTGGGAACTGGCCAGTCCTTCAAAGCTCCTTATCTTCAGTGCAAACTCTTTTATCTCTTAGCATGTCTGTGAAGGCAGAACAAAGAGCTATTTTGCATCTCAATGAATTGTCCCAAAAAGATTGGGCCCCCTAACCCTGTGCCAGAAAGATATGTGTTAGCAGCAATTTAAGGGGAAGGATGGATTGGTTTAAAATAGAAACACAAAGCCGACATGGCATGTCTTCTCCTTGCCAAACAGTGCTATCAGGGAACCATATACCGTAATTATATGCCATTGTGAACAGTGGGCAGATACATTGTGCTTAGATGTATCCTGTGAAGATTCTCAGTCATCCAAGTAAGATTATCTGGAGGTTGAGTCATGGCAACTGGACTTCAATTCTCCTAAGATTGAAATGTTTCACTATTCATCCAAGCAGCTTCATCAGTCTGAGGAAAGTTAGTGGTGACGGCTCCAATTTATAGTTCACCTTGATTTTGCATCACCCTGGTCTGAATAGGCTCATTAGGTGGGCAATGGCCTGAATAGGCTCGCTAGATGTAGACCTGGGGTGCGTGAAAGTCCCACCTATGCAGTCCTTCCAAAGACCCATTAAGTATGGATTGTTAGCTGTGGCCTGGATGGTGGAAGAGTAAAGTGCTTCTGATTTGTCTGGGGACTGATGAAAGGGCAGTAGCATGATAAGTGGCAGACAGATTGAGCTAAGAACTGCCTCCTCCCTGGAAACATTTAAGCAAGGCCTCAAGACTTTCTTATTTAGGCAAGCCTTCTGAGCCTCTAGCCTCTTACAAATTCTTTTTATAACATCTTAACACTCACTTTTATCGGCTGGGAGCCTTTTAAATTCTACTGCTATTGCTGTTTTAGTATTGTTTTTATAGTGTATATATTATTGTTTTTAAATACTGTATTGTCTTTGGTATTTTAATATTGTCATGTTGAATTATTGTTGTAAGCCACCTTGGGTCCCTTCAGGGAGAAAGGCGGCATAAAAATAAAGTTGCTTATTGTTGTTGTTGTTGTTGTTGTTGTTGTTGTTGTGCCTGAGGCCCCCACCTCTTTTGAGAGAGGAGTTTTCAATACACACACAAATGGCTTCCCTGACTCCTCTCTCAAACCACATATCTTCTCTGTCTGATATGTGTACATCCTCATCTTTGAATGAGTGTCCTTTTCAACTGACTGATGCATCATACTTCCAGGAGGTGGGGAAGGGCAGCCTGAGCTCCTTCCTGGACTATTAACCACTGGTCACTTTTCAAGCCCATTTCTACCCCAAACATGAAACTGGGGCAGGTGTGGGGAATTCCCTATGAAAAACAGCTGATATGTATCTTCATTGCTTTGTGTAAGGTTTGAACATGACCATGGATATTGAAAGATCTGTCCTCCAACATAAAAAGTTTATTCTAGCTAAAAATTGGTATGTTGGCTGATATTCCATTTTCCCAGTGTCCTTTCATCCAGGTTGAAGTCCCATTCCTGTTACACAGCAGACAATGAGGAATACTAGCTTCACACTCTTAACTACTGGCACCTAAACAGTGTTATTCACGGCATTTGTCTTATGCCAGTCTACATAAACAAGAGGATTCTAGCCATGGTAATGGTAGAATATGGTTTGGAGGGGGGTATTCCTCAGGAGGTCAAATAAGCCTGAATCATGAAAGACAATATTGTCCTTGATCTAGGGACGATTAGGTGCTCATTTGGGGAATGTGCAGTCACTCCTCAGGTAATTTCTGTACGGTCAAGGATGAGGAGGACTTCAAAGAGAATTATGTCTTGATTATTCCCTAGAGTATATCAAAGACATAAATGGACTTATCCTAGCATATTTTAAAATGTGGCCTACTGTAGGTGGGTGGGAGAGCTTGTAGGCACACCCATCTGTCTGCGCATTATTTATTTATTTTAGAGTATTTTTACCCCACCTTTCTCATTGGAAAAGGACCCAAGGCGGCTTACAGTAATGAGGGATAATGTACAGTCTAGTACAATTAAGACATGTTCAAGTATTTGAGAACAAGGAATTGAGGGACATTGTTCTGTTGGGGTGTTAGCATAATTTGTGGAATGCTGCCTGACTGGTCAAGATATCTGCTTAAATTTTTTATTCTATGATCCTTCACTATCACATGTCATTTCAAATGATTTTAAACCCCCATATAATCCTATTACATTTGTTCTTTTTCTTTAAAATCTGATTTTTCAGCACAATAGAAAATTGTATGACAGTTGTCCCCCGCCCTTTCGTGGTTCATATACTGCAGTCCCGGTATATCGTGTGTCTGCAGTACACTATATGAAAAAAGGCCCCCTGGGGTAAGGAGAAAAGGCCTGCCCAGGCCGCCGGAGGCCCCAAAGTGCTTCCCCGCAAACTGGAAGTGACTTCCGGTAAACCAGAAGTGACCTCCATATCACTAGAAAGCGATTCTGTTAAGCAAATTTCCCCTATCTCCAGAATTTTTATGTTGTACAAATTTTATGTTATACAAGCTGTTTGTTATACAAGGGTCCACAAGGATCTGAAATAAAGGACAGAAATTAAAGCCTTTTTGAAATGGAAATGATTTATGAATGTACATAACAGCTCAGTGGGCAGATATAGAAACTAATTCACTTTTCTTGACCCTTCCTTTACTATTCATAGACAAGTGAATTTCAAGGAGTGAAGAGCTGCCTACAGTCAGAAAAGTGTAACTTCTTTTCTAGAGCTTATTTCAGTTTCAACTAACTTTGGTTTTGTATCACTTTAGCCATTTTGGTATGCCTGTCACAATAACGAAATCCCATATCTCATCCTTCACTTTAAAGTGGATAGATATCCTTGAACTCTCCTTAGACTCTAATTTATCCAGTTACGTTATTCATTACGTTATTCCTGGTTCAAGGCAGACTGGCATGGGAAAAAAAGAAAGCTGCCTTAATGACACAGGATATTACTGGCAATATACTGAGCAATGTTCATTGTTGAACATTTGTATTTTGAAGCTCCACTGGATTCCCATGTGAGCACTTCTCAACGGGCACAAAGGCAACATTAATGAGTCTCCTCTCTACACTAACAAACTCTTGCTGTCAGCACAAAGGTATCAAAGAAGGCTTTAAAAAACGATACACCCATGTGCTCATTGAATATCGGGGGAAAGAAGGTGTATCTGGGGCTGTGAAGAAAAGTTGTAAGTAACTTCGACTTTAGGATTTTCTCTGTTCTCCTGACTACAAAAATATATATATCCTACAACACATTTTGCTCTCTTTTTGTCTTTCCTCCGCTCATATAGAACTGTAGAGTCAATACTGAATAGTATTACTACTAACACACACTTCTGTTACCTTCTCAGATAGTCGTAATGATCAGGCAGTGCATAACCAAAGAACCTTAACTATCCAGATCCTAAAACATTTAGTTTTGGTCATCACCAACTGCTTCCACTTGGGCTTGCAAGATATTTTTTCCCCCAGTCGTACTTGGTTGCAGAATTCACACAGACTAGCTGTACAAGCTAAGCATTTTTATTATCATCATGTGAAGGGTGATGAAAAAGTATCTTAGAGACTCAGCCATTTTCCATGCTGTGTTTTGTTTTGTTTTGACTAATAACAGAGATTATGGGGACAAATCCTCCTTTTCCCTATTACCAATGCATTGCTTTTGTTCCAGCTAAATTCTTCGCCTATGTGAAGCAGAGATTATTTGCTTGGGTTGTTAGTTGCTTGGTAGTGTATCCGGAGATCCATTTCCTTCAAACTGCAACCTTCCAAATAGTATCATGCCTTGATAATATCCTCACAGAGTTAAGAATGTGTAAGTCCAATAATACAAATGCTATGTTTTTTAACCGAAACAATGGAGTTTTATTAGAGGTTAAAGGTTTTCCCCACACATGTGTGCTAGTCATGTCTGACTCTAGGGGTGGTGCTCATCTTCATTTTTAAGCCAAAGAGCCAGTGCTGCGCAAGTCCATGGTGATGTGACCGGTATGGCTGAATGCATTTGTGCACATGGAACACTGTTTACCTTCCCGTTTTTTACGGTGGTACCTAATTATCTACTTTTATTTGCATGCTTTTGAACTGCTGGATTGGCAGGAGCAGGAGCTCCCTCCATTGCATGGCACCCAATATTCAAACCACCAAGCTGCCAACTTTGCAGCTGACAGTTTCAGCGCTCTAGCCCATTGAGCCACCACTCTCCTGTTTTATTAGTAGTATATAAAACTCTAAACAATTTTGCTTACTTGAGAACATTGATGACTCATGAATGATGTTGGAGCCCTGTCCTTTAAAATTTGGATGGAACACTCATCATAGTTTTTACAAATCCATCTTGTCTCTAATTTCACTTCAATAGACCCTGTTGTTAACATCCTACATTCTTGTGGCACACCACAATTGCTGAGAGTGTAGTGAAATCAAAGACAAGGTGGATCCATATGCAGGAAGGTTCCAACTCAAGGGTTCCAACATCATTCACGAGGCATCAATGCTGAACATCAGTGTGATGTACCTTTCTGTAGGTATTTCATCCCTTAATCTTCTCATCACTATGATGTATGGTCAGACATAAAAAGTACGTGCATTTTTGAAGAAATTTGGGATAAGGCCCTACTCATCCACACTTAGTTTTGCATTCCTAGCAAAGTATAACATTACTTTGGTCTGAGTCCTTACTTATTCATATGTTCATATGTGATTGTGTACTGATTCTATGAATACTGCATATATGATAAATTTTGGACAATAATTACATGATATACAGTAGGACCCTGGTATCCACTGGGGATTGGTTCCAGGACTTCCTGTGGATAATGAAAACCATGGATAAGAGAGAACACCAAAATCCCCAAAACTTCTGTTTTGTGATAGTAGCTTGCTTTACAGCTGCTTTTTGTGACACTAGCCTGCTTTATGGATGCTGTTTTATGCTAGAAGTTTGCTTTCCAGCTGCTGTTTGTGATAGCAGATTGCTTTCCAGCTGCTAAATTATTTATTTAATTTCCCCCCCCTGCCAACCGTGGATAACTGAATCAGTGGATAATGAATCAGTGGATACGGGGGTCCTACTGTATTTGGATGAAGACAGTTTATAAAAATTGATGATGTATAAACAAGTACTCTGTGGTAGTAAAAGAAAACACTAGCAATTGCAAGTAATTTGTCTGCTTCCACTTTCTTCCACAGGCAGGAAACATGTATTTTAATGAAGAAAAACAAAGGAATGAGTCTTCTTTCACACATTTTCTTCTGTTGGAATTCACAGAGATTCGTGAGCTTCAGGTTCTGGTCTTCACTGTCTTCCTGGTTTATTACTTTGCAGTAGTTGGTGGAAATCTTCTCATCATCTCTACAGTAGCTACTGACCACCATTTACGTAGACCCATGTACTTCTTTCTGATGAACTTGGCCATACAGGATGTGGGCCAAATTTCAGTCATTTTACCCAAAGCCATGGTAAATTCCCTCATGGATAGTAGACAGATTTCTTTTTCTGGATGTGTTGCTCAAGTGCTTTTTTATGTTTTCTTTGTAGCCTCCGATTTCTTTCTTCTTACACTTATGGCATATGATCGGTATGTTGCAATCTGCAATCCTTTGCAATATGAAATGTTGATGAATAAGCATGCCTGTTTTCAAATGATTGCTATTGTCTGGATTAGCAGCTTCCTCTATGGAGTTCTACACACCGGTGGTACCTTTGCAGCTCCCTTTTGCTCCAACATTGTCAATCAATTTTTCTGTGAAATCCCACAGTTATTGAAGCTAGCTTGCTCCGAACTGTATCTAATCGAAGCTGGGTTTCTGCTTTTAAGTGTCTTAGTTTCAGTAGGATGTTTTATTTTTATCATCATGAGTTATGTGTACATTTTTAAGGCAGTGCTAAAAATTCCCTCTGTGGAGGGAAGGTGGAAAGCCTTTTCAACTTGCGTTCCCCACCTCATTGTGGTTTCCATATTTGTATTAACGGGATGTTCTGCTTATATCAAGTCAACCCCTAATTCTCCATGGTACTTAGACTTGGCATTTGCTATATTATA
This sequence comes from Phrynocephalus versicolor, assembly GCA_023846285.1. Classification (NCBI taxonomy): domain Eukaryota; kingdom Metazoa; phylum Chordata; class Lepidosauria; order Squamata; family Agamidae; genus Phrynocephalus; species Phrynocephalus versicolor. The sequence goes on along the minus strand of JAHTLZ010000111.1, from coordinate 17,556,907 downwards.
TTCCATGGTTCCTCCTTTAATGAATCCAATAATCTACAGCATGAAAAACAAAGAAATAAAAAATTCTGTATCCAAGACCTTATATCTAAACTAGTGTGTTGTTAATTATTTCTATTATCATGTTCCCTAAAGGGGGCATCTTTTTGTATCTCCAACTCAAGCTTCTGACTTCCTTTATGAAAGTAGTCCATCTTCTACTTGGTATCCCCCCCACTCCCTGGCAACCTTCCACTGTGCATCAATAAGCATATTTGTCTTATGATAGAAAAAATGGGTGTATTCAAACTGATCCTTTCCTACACTAAGTTTAGAAATTGTCAAGACAGTTGGAAAGACATATACTGTACATATGCTTGATGGTAGCATTATATTTGAAACTTGGTCAACACATTTTTCCTTGTAGATTATGTTCCTCTAAGTTTTGCTTGTTATGGACAACTATTCATGAGGTCAGGGAGGACTATCCGAAAAGAATGAAGTGTTCTCAGTAAGGCTATTAACATCACTGTTACTTATGGCTGGTTTATGTCCATTTATTATGTTCTCTAAAGGCTGGTATGTCAACTCTATGGTAAATCCTCTGGCTGATGATAGGAGTATTGGTAAAATATATATATAGATAACATAGATATATTGGAGAATTAGCAGGTCTATGAATCTCTCACAGCATGGATAACAATTCTGAAGTCCTTTAATAGTATTTGAAGTGTAGACATAGGGACATAATTGGCACCTGGGTCTACTGCAGAATCTGGTTTTAGTGTGACTCTCTCTTTTATAAGATCTCTTGCTGCTGATAGACTGCAGATTTCCAATGGTAACTGTGAGTGATTTAGTGGGAGCATGGGGTTATGAGTACTGTTCTTTTGTTATCTAAGTTTGTCCTGCAGAAGATTATTTATGGACATTGGCCTGGATGTAATGCTCTATATCAGTGGTTCTCCACCTGTGGGTCTCCAGATGTTCCTGGACTACAACTCTCAGAAGCCTCCACCACTCACTGTACTGAAAGGGATTTCTGGGAGTTGCAGCTCAGGAACATCTGGGGGCCCACAGGTTGAGAACCACTGCTCTATATTGTTGTTTAGAGATGACTTTTTTATTTTATTTTAAATATAGGTAGGTCAACAACTTAATTTTGAAAATATGACCTTACGAATTGTGTTGTGCCATTAAAATCGTGACCGACTCTTTGTGACTCCATGTCCATGGAGTTTTCTTGGAAGGAATACTGGAGTGGTTTGCCAGTTCCTACTCCAGGCACCTACAGCACCTGGTATTCCCTGGTGGTCTCCCATCCAAGTACTAACCAGGGCCGACCCTGCTTAGCTTCCGAAATCAGATGAGATTGGATGTGCTTAGGGCATCTAGGCATGCACCTTATGAATTAAAGACCTCAAAAGTTATCTCATCAACAGTCCTGCCCATATTTTGCAAACTAATGGCCATGGCTTCCTTTATATGAAGTCTTACCCTTTCCAACTGCCTTGTACATTCTCCAGCCTCGTTGTCTACTAGAGAGAACATGAGCATTAGCAGCAATGGCACCACATGATGCAGACCACCCCAGGCAGGGCCGGCGCTTCCATTAAGGCGAACTAGGCAGTTGCCTAGGGTACCAAAATGGAGATAGGGCATTGGACAGCCCCCTGCCACTGGCCACCACTGTCCGTCCCCCCCACCCGCCAGCCGCCTGTCACCGCCCGCCCATCGCTGCCTGCCGCCGCACCCCTGCTGCCGCTGCGCCCATCATCGCCCCCCATGCCCATTGCCGCCCCCGCCATCTGCCGCCGCCCCGCCGCCCCACCGCCCGCCCACCATCACCCTGCCCGCCCGCCGGCTCGCCCCTCGCCTAGGGAGCAGAAAAACCTAGCACTGGCCCTGACCCCAAGAGGGCCATCAGCCATCCATCCAGGTTTGATGCTGACTGAGGCATTGCCAGCAGGCTCATGAAAGCCAGAAGGTAGCAAACCAAGGCAGAACTAGGGAGAGAACATGCTGCTTCTATGCTCAATATGGAAGTACCTTTTCATTCTCCTGTAAGCCCCACACCTCAAGCCCACTGGAGTGGTACAATTAATATTAAATTAGATTTTTATCACTATTCATTATTTTGTATTTAATTATGGTTATTGTTGATTTTTTTATTAATTATGGTTATTGTTGGTTTTCCCTAATTATTGTGTTTTGTATATTGTGTTGCTGTTGTGCTCTTTATGCTGCCACTTTGTAAACCACCCTTTGGTCAGATGGATGGTAAATAAATAAATAAATAAATAAATAAATAAATAAATAAATAAATATCCTAGGGCACCTGTCTCCTTGGTAAAGAAGAGAACATGAACTGGGGGGACTTGGACTCTGTGCCATGAACAGTGAATGAAACTAGTCTGGGGCTTGTTATGCTTGGTTTGAAGATTATTCCCCAACCCCCTTCAATAAAACCTGCTGTGTTGCAACCTTCAGTGGTGTTGTTTATGGAATAAGGAATGGAAGCAAGAACAGGTATTGATGCTGCCTTGAGTGTTAAGTCTCAAACCCCTTCTTTAAGCCACTTTCTGTCTTACAATGTGTAGCCTGCACACTGTAATAAAAATTGTAAACCGCCCAGAGACCACTTGTAGTGGTATGGGGCGGTATATAAGCAGAACACTTTGCTTTGCTTTGCTTTGCTTTGCTTTACATATCTTGAAAAGTTATTTTGCATAATTTTTAGGTTGGACAAGGAAAAAAGAAACATTCTGTATCTTGTGTCTGCTTCCCTTTTTAGCGAAATCTTCTAGTGTGGCAAGTAAAATGATGCCCAGTTTTCTCATCCTCCTCTGCAAGGATGAAATCAGTTAGAACGGACATCCTACTTTGTGTATCATTATGATCTACCCTATGTTCATAACAACTCATGTTTTTTGCCAATGTACATTCCTACTGGTTCTTTTTCATCACTCTCTTCACTAGCTCTCAGCAGCTGCCAATTCACACACGTATACAGTGCTGTAATTTTAAAAAGGATCATGAAACCCAAGTGTGTAAGTTGCTGCTCAGACAAACCATGTTAAGAACTGTTAGAAGTTACATGGGTGAGTCTAGCAATTGTTTATAAGGTGGGCATGTAAAACTGTGCTCAAGGAAGAATTCAGGACCTCTCTTCAAAACTGAATAATTCTATCAGCTGAAATCTTGATGCTTGGCATAGCAATTCACACGTGAATAGTACTACTGGAACAGTGGGGAATTTAATGAGACTTTGATTTGATTCAGTAGGCCTAATCTAGTGCCTCTTCTCTGTTGCCTTTACGGAAACAGGCAAAGACCTTTCTCTTCAGGCAAGCTTTCCCTGAATGATGGTCTACCGATTACGTGTATTTTATATGAATCTACAGGATCACATAGACTTTGTATTTATAACTACTTATAACCTTATGGGTTTACATTGACACTACGTTTTCAATTTTAGTTTCCATCACTCATAACTTTATATGGAACTTTACTCCCCCTTAACTGCTCATGTTCTCTTGTAGCTTTAATGTAATGTTGTCTATTAATGCTGTAAGATGTCCCTCAATTCTTTGTTCTCAATACTTGAACATGTCTTAATTGTACTGGACTGTATATTATCCCTCATTCTGTAAGCTGCCTTGTGTCCTTTTTCCAAGGACAAAGGCAGGGTAAAAATACTCTAAAATAAAATAAAAAAATAAGCCATTGGGGTCAGAAATACTTCATTTCAGCATATTTCAGTTTTGCTACAGTGGAATCTCATTGGTAATCTGGAGAAGATTTTTCTCTTTATATTGAAATACTATAAATTAATTTTTTTAAATTGTCCTAACTATATGAAGCATACAGCTTTATTTTGTGGTCAGATATGGGCATGAATTGCCAGTTTGGCATTTCATGGTGGTTCAGGGGTCAGTTGATCAGGTGTTCCAAGGATCAGCACCCTGACTCATGAATGCCAGATCACTGGTTTTGGATACCCTGCAAGTTTCACTCTTCCTTTTTTCCTTGGTCTATAACATCAATCTAGCACTATCTCACTTTGAAATACATTTTAAAAATTAAAGCAAAGATTGAAGATGATTGAAATAAATAACAAGAAGATTGAGACCAGTGGGGAAACAAAGCTCTACAAAATTAAAAGGGACAATGCAGCAGAAGAAACACGAGGGACCCTGAAAAATCAGGACTTGAGGTGCCAAGGTGCTAATCTGATTTTAAACACAACAGTTTTAAAGCCCATGTACTTCCCTGGACTGGTATACCACACAGCTTACAACCAGACAACAAATAGTCCCAAGAGGGCACACTTTGTTGTTGTTGTTCAGTCGTTCAGTCGTGTCCGACTCTTCGTGACCCCATGGACCAGAGCTCGCCAGGCCTTCCTATCTTCCACTGCCTCCCGGAGTTTGGTCAAATACATATTGGTTGCATCGATGACACTGTCCAACCATCTCATTCTCTGCCGTCCTCTTTTCCTTTTGCCTTCAATCTTTCCCAACATCAGGGACTTTTCCAAGGACTCTTCTCTCCTCATGAGGTGGCCAAAGTACTGGAGCCTCATATTCAAAATCTGTCCTTCCAGTGAACATTTGGGGTTGATTTCCTTCAGGATGGATATGTTTGATCTCCTTGCAGTCCAGGGGACTCTCAAGATTCTCCTCCAGCACCACAGCTCAAAAGCATCGATTCTGGGGAGATCAGCCTTCTTTATAGTCCAGCTTTCACTTCCATACATCAGTACTGGAAAAAACATAGCTTTGACTACCATAGTTGGCAAAGTGATGTCTCTGCTCTTTAGGATGCTATCTAGGTTTGCCATTGCTTTCCTCCCAAGAAGTAGGTGTCTTTTAATTTCGTTGCTGCACACAAAATAATACAAAACCAATGTGATTTTAAGTTAACTTTAAAAACCCCAATCAAGCTTCCAATTCATTTTAACAGTGTAGCTGCATCCTTGAAGGAGGAAAATTCTTAAGGACTTTTTATATGCAGGTCTTGCAACAGGAGCTCATCTCCCAGAATTTGGATATTTACTTGAAGCCTATCAAAGTGTTCAGAATTCAGCCCCCCCCCCACACACACACATACTTGGCAAAGATGTTCACAACCTGGCCTTTGTGAGTGGAGAGAGACTATATTGGCCTTGGTTTATCTTGAGCAGTCAACTGACAAACACACAACCGTAAATGAAACGTAATCATTTATCCAAGACTACCAATATGTTGTGGTTGATTTCATAGGGGTTAATTACAGAGTTATAATTCATGCTAATCAGAAGGGGAAGTTCCACAATAGGGCTAAATCCTGTTTTGTTGCCACAATTGAGGAAGGTGAGCGGTGTAACTCACACCAGTCTTTTGCTGGCAGTTATTGAGTCCCTGTTTAGATATTCAAGGCACATGACAAGCCACCAGACTAACAAACCTCCCAAACATGAATGATTTCAAAGTCCAGTAGTGCATACCTAAAAATGATGCCATGTAGATCTGTCAGCCAGCATGAGATCATGACTGCACTCTCATGCAACAATAATGTACTTGAATGAATGAATGTTTATTTATGGTTATTAACCAAATTGTAGTACAATTAAAATATAACATGATAAAACAGCATAAAATAATACAGTGGAACAGTATAAAATATTATGATAAAACGGTATAAAATATATTGCTAGAAAATACAGAGCTTGTAAAAACGACAAAGGGAATACATGGTTTGATCTTGAGTGTAAGGCAGCTAAAAAGGACTTAATGGCCAAGTACAAATGGTATCGTGAGCAGAACCTGGTCAGAATTCCTTCTGAATGGTTCACTCTTAAGAGTAAATATAAGGCCTTGATCAAAAAGAAAAAACTTCAAGCCCAACGAGAGTCCTGGCAAAGATTGAAGGCTGCAGCCAACCTTAAAGATTCGGCTACCTTCTGGAAGTTAGTGGCAGGGGGAATGAGGGAATATTCCCTTAGACATGTATCCCACATTTTACCAAGTGCCTGGGAGGAACACTTTCGGAATATTTATGCCATCCACCCTGACCATGCTCAAGGTTCAACAGTAGTTAATGAAAAGCTCCCTGATTGGCCCCCAGTTTCCCCTGCAGAAATTTCCACCTTGATTTGTAAATTGAAAGCAGGCAAAGCTCCAGGAGTGGATTATATTACCTCGGATCTTTTAAAGTCCAACTCCGACTGGTGGGCCCCAGTACTGGCATCCCTGTTCTCTTGGATTAACCAAACAGGATGTATTCCAGAGGACTGGGGCCTTGCCATCATTGTCCCAATCTTTAAAAAGGGAAACAGAGGAGACCCAGCCAACTATCGGCCAATTAGTTTACTTAGCTCAGTCAGCAAGCTGTATGCTAGTCACCTTTTGAATAAACTAACTGACTGGTTAAAAGCAGAGAACCTCTTGGCAGAGGAGCAGGCCGGCTTTAGGTCTGGACGGTCCACACTAGATCAGGGACTTATTTTTCATCATCTTGCTCAGAAATACTCGTCCCCTAAGGGAGGTGCCTTGTACGCGGCTTTTATTGACTTCAAGTCAGCTCTCGACCTTATTCCAAGATGCAAACTCTGGGCTAAGTTTGAGGAAATCAACATAGACAGGAGGCTCCTTCTTCTAATTCAACGCCTTTACCAAAACACCAGGTTGCAAGTTCTCTGCAACTCAACAGGAGCTTTATCTAATTCAATCCCAGTGTTCAATGGTGTAAAACAGGGTTGTATTCTAGCCCCAACTTTGTTCAATTTTTATATCAATGGCATAGTGGATAAATTATCAAAATCTGACTTCCATCCTCCTAAGCTGTCCTCACGCCCTATCTCCATGCTACTTTATGCCGATGATGCGGTATTACTATCTCTAACTTGTATTGGCCTTAGAAGATTTTTGAAAGCCTTTTCTTCATACGGTAATCAGGAATGTACTTGGACTTTAAGTAAGTGACTAAAATGAATAAACAAAAAGTATAGTACTCTGGGCATAAAGAAGAAGTATCAATGAAAAGACATTAGTAAGAAAAGTTTAAGGAAGTAGAAAGGCCAAAAGTTAGATGGGGTGACAAAATAATGAAGCCATGGATTTTAATTTCAAGACTTGAATAGGTCGTTTTGTGGTAGGGTTCTTTGGAGGTCATTAATTCGCAAAATCAAAATGAGTTGGAAATGTGTTAACAGACTAATAACAAGAGCAATGTAAGAGTTGTATGGAGTGGACATTCCTAAATTGGGATGAAACAGTTTGCTACCAATTATAAATTATAATTAACATTTTAAGCTTCTCTCTTCAGCTCAGCTCTCCTGGGCTCTTGAGAATGAGCCTCTCCAAGGCCCAGGCAGATTTTAATAATTTTCCTCAACTGGAAGACTTGTCAGGTACCAGTTGCATCAGTTTGGGCTGATTCAAGAACAAGGACATTTACTGTTACTATGTTTGCCAACACATTGTGTCAAGTGGATGTAGAAGAACACAGAGTCAAGTGGAAATAATTTCAGGAATAAAAAGTAAGCTGATTGCTTATCTTGATTTAATGTAGATATTTTATTATTATAAGTACATGTTTATTTGGTATTAATGTAGAAATTTTATTATTATAAGTGAGTAAGTACAAGTAAAAGATATGGCTAATATACAACTGTACGTATAAACAATATTAATAACTTTCTGTCAAAATCATTTGGTTCAGTTACTAATTCTTTCTCTGTTCCCTTCTCTTCTACAATTATGGAAGCATTAAAAATAGTTAAAGCTGATGGAATACTTAGAGTAGGAGCCAATAACCATGACCTGACTCAAATGATCAGAAAAGCCATCACTCCTCACTTGTAGATATTTTCCTCGCTGGTCAACCTTGTAGAACACCCAACACCCTGGTCTGAACAGGCTCCTTAGAGGGAGCTGTGTGTGTGTGTGAAAGTCACAGCTCTGCAGCCCTTTCCAACACCCATTAACCATGTGTTGTTAGCAGTGACCTTCGTGGAGGTGTGAAGTGGTCCTGATTTTACTGGGGATAGATGAAATGGCAGCATGATAAACAGGAGGCAGATTGTGCCTATGCCCTCCACTCCTGTTGAGAAAGGGATTCCACTAAGACTCGAAAAATGCCTTTAAAAGGCAAGGTTACCTTTAGTTTTTATATTAAGACTGGATTTGATGACCACCAATAGCATTTATTTTGGTTAAGAAAAGTTAAAGTTATTTTTGTTTGTTTCAGGAACTGTTTAATAATGGGAACATTAAATAACATGACAACACCTGCAATGGAAAATCCTGGCTAATTCTACCTCACATCTGTCACTAAATTAAATGAATTTGAGTCAACATAGTTTTTCTTTAGACTGTGGAGTAATTTGTCATAGCTTTCTGGTCTCTCCCTTCTTCCTCTCAGATATTATCCTGCTGTTCAAATCACTGGAAGAGAAGAGATGCCTAACCAATCATCTAAGCCAGAATTTCTACTCTTGGAGTTATCCAGTGTCCGAGAATTGCAGATAGCACAATTTATTGTGTTCCTGATTTTTTACTTGGCTGCACTTGTGGGAAATCTCATCATCATCTGTGCAGTAGTTCTGGATCATCGTCTTCACACACCCATGTATTTCTTTTTGACGAACTTAGCTGTGACGGACCTTGGGTCTGTTTCTGTCACTATGCCCAAATCCATGGCTAATTCTCAGATGAACACTAGGTTGATTTCTTATTTCGGGTGCGTCACTCAAGTTTATCTCTTTTTGCTCTTTGCAGGATCAGATTATGCCCTCCTCACCATCATGGCATACGACCGATATGTTGCTATCTGTAATCCACTCCGATATCATTCAGTTATGAGCAAAGGTGCTTGCATTCAGATGGCAGGGGGTGCGTGGCTCAGTGGTCTTCTCTATGCTGTTTTACACACTGCTAGCATCTTTGCCACAACATTCTGTTCCAATATTGTCGATCAGTTTTTCTGTGAGCTCCCACAGCTGTTAAAGATCTCCTGTTCTACATTATCTGCACTTGAAAATGCGTTTCTTGTTTTAAGTGTTACTGTAGCCTTTGGTTGTTTTGTCTTTATACTTGGGACATATGTGCAAATCTTCAAAACAGTGCAGAAAATGCCATTATCACAAGGAAGACAGAAAGCATTATCTACTTGCGTACCTCATCTCATTGTTTTCTCCATGCTCCTCTTCACTGGAGCATTTGTCTATCTTAGACCCAAATCTCAGGATTCTTCATCCATAAATATACTTTTTGGTGTGCTGTATTCTGTGATTCCACCTGTCATGAACCCAGTAGTCTACAGCATGAGGAACAAAGAGATTAAGGCTGCTGTGTCAAAACTCTTAGGTCTGAAGTAGCATTTTATCACTTTATTCTGCGAACATGAATTCGTAGGTACCTTATTTAGCTGTAACACTTGACTTTTGAAGGTTCTGCTGTTGTGGCGGTCAATGCAAGGGACGGCTGTTTTTAGACCACCCAGAGTACCCTTGGGAAAATTGGTGGAGTATATAAACTTTAAGTAAGTAAATAAAATAACAAGCAAACTTACTTTGCCCTCCCTCCCACCCATTGATAAAATAAATAACTCCTGCATGGAAATAATTTGCTCTTTATGCATGAGCACCACATTTTGGGGGGCTCCAAATCATGTGAGAGCCTACATGACTCCATAGCATATATCAGGGTATATGGTCAAACTGTCTTAGTGAAGAAAAGGTAGATCTATCACGCCCATTCCTTGCTTTGTCCTTTTTTGCTGATTAAACTCAGGAGATGACACACTAGTACACACAGTACTCTATTCCCTTAATTTTTTTTCTACCCAATTAGGATGTAAACCCTCATTCTCCTATTGTGATGTGACTGTGATTTTTTTTACAAAATGTTTGAAAGACTGCAAGACCTTTCATGTTGGTCTCAACATTTTTTTCAATCATAAGAGTGGCCTTTCCCCAAGTGAAATTTAAAAAGGCATACAGTCCAAAACCTCAACATCAGCTGCTTTGTTTCAAGGAGCGTTGCATTAAATCAAGAGGAAAACTGTGCCTACGCATGACAATACTTTGTTAGATGAATATTAGGGGTGGGCAGGGAAGCAGGCTGCGATGTCATCTTATAGTGAATTAGGAAATGAATTAGGCAATTAGGAACATTAGGTGTTAGATATAAATAGGTGCCTTGTCCGTATTTTTTAGAGGGTGCTGCACAGATGGGCAGTGCCCTAATAAGATTAGGAAACATTAAGAACATAAGAACATAAGAAGAGCCATGCTGGATCAGGCCAAAGGCCCATCTAGTCCAGCTTCCTGTATCTCACAGCGGCCCCACCAGATGTGTTTGGGAGCGCATGAGACTAGATCTCTGCCTCCTGATACCACTCTCCTGCATCTGGCCCTTGAAGTACCCTGGTTTAAAGCCTGGAGACTACACATCTCCATCATGGTTTGTAACCTGTGATGGACTTTTCCTCCAGGAATCTGTCCAATCCCCTTTTGAAGGCATCCAGGTCAGATGCCATCACCACATTGTGTGGCAGGGAATTCCATAGACTTACAACGCGCTGGGTGAAAAAATATTTTCTTTTGTCAGTTTTTACTCTCCCAGCTCTCAATTTGAGTGTATGTCCCCTAGTTCTGGTATGTTGGGAGAGGGAGAAGAGCTTCCCTCTATCCACTTTACTTGCATACATTTACTCAATGTATGCAAGCGGATCATTAATTGATCCGCTTGCATACATTCAGGCCCCCTTGTTTAAGGGATGTTTAAGCCTCTGTGTGAGACAAAATGCTGGACTGGATGTGCTGTGGCCTGTTCCAGCAAGGCTGTTCTTAGGTTCTTATGTTCTTAACAGTTGAATTGAGTGAATTTCATATTAATAAACTGTGGTCCAATTTTAATCCCACAAACATGTCTCGCCTCTTTTTTTCCCGGGGTGGGTGGGCAAAGTGCCCATGTGAAAAGCACACTGAATGAAATTGTCATTAGAGATGGGCACGAAACGAACAATTTTTTGTTTCTGTTTTCGTTTTTTCGTTTTGTTACATAACGAAATGACAAATGAATTTTGTCTCTAAAATGAAACGAAACGAATAGAAACACCGGAAATTTTGTCGTGCGTTTCGTTTCCGTTACTGTAATATGAGTGAATTGCTTAAAATCCTAAAAAAATCATAAAAATTTGAAATAAATGTGGTAACAAAATGGTAACAAAATGAATGAAAATGAAAACAACATTTTTGCAAAAATTCACAAAAAATGGAAACGAACCAAAACGGACCCTCCAAACAACAAACAACAAATGAAATGCCATTTTTTGATTTGTACCCATCTCTAATTGTCATAGTTAAAAGTCTACAAAATATCAGTGTATTCTTGAAGGCTTTCACGACTGGGATCTGATGGTTGTTCAGTTTTTTGGGGTTCTACGCTGTCATCAGGAGTGGGGGGGAAATGCTTAAAGAGCCCCTCTTCCCCCCTACCCATGGGGGAGTTTTTTTTGTCACAGTTGCCTCTCAAGCTTCCTTCCCCACAGCCTGGGCGTGCCATTTTTAGCCTAGCTTGCTGCCCCCCCCCCCCCCCCATTTTACTTCAGATTGGCCCGGGACCGGGTGGCCCATGAGCCTGACCTAGGCTTCTTTTCTTTTCTTTCTTTCTTTTTTTGTTGAGGTGGCCGCCACGTGCCATTTTTAATTTTTTTTTTTAATTTTTAATTTTCCAGTGCCAACCACGTGGCCCCTGGGGCCGGGTTGGTGCTGTTTTTATTTTTTTATTTATTTAATTTATGATGCCGACCATGCGGCTCCTGGGCCAGGTCGGTGCTTGGTTGTTGTTGTTTTTTTAAATGTTTTTTTTTACAGCCCCCATGCCGGGCTTGTTTTCCTCCCCCCCTTTCACAGCTGAGAGGTGCTTGCTTCCCTGGGAGGCTGGGGCAGTGCCATTTTTTTAATTTTTAATTTTAATTTCTACTGCCACTGAAGAGAAGGGACCGGTGCAGCGGGAAGGTAAGTGATGTCCCCAAACAAAGAACGAAGCACACAAAATGGAAATTTCAGTTTCATTTGTTTCATTTTTCTTGGATGGGTTGGTTCGTTATTCGTTTTGAAACAAATAACAAATAACAAAACGGATTAAAAATTCATTTCATGCCCTTCTCTACCTGGGACACATGTCAAACTGACTGGTCAGTAATTTCCTGGATCACCTCTGGGGATTTTTTTAGCGCCCCCCCCCCGAAGCCAGTGGTGATGGCCGCAGCTACCTCTTGCTTCAGAGACTAAAACAAAGTTTAAAACCCAGTGCCTTCCCCACAGCGTACTCGATTGGGGAGGAAGGGCAGGGTTTTAAACTTTTTTTTAAGCCACCAAAGTAAGCGGCTGCTGCAGCCATTGCTGCTTGCTTCGGGGGCTAAAAAAAGTTTTAAAACCCCATGTCCCCCCCCAGTCGGGCATGTTGGGGGGAATGTACAGGGTTTTAAAACTTTTTTTTAGCCACCAAAGCAAGCGGTGACGGCCACAGCCAATGGAATGGAATGAGCTGAAAAATTTTGGTTCATTTAGCTTTTTTATTTTTTAAAAAAAATCAGTTTGTTTTTTGTTTTGTTACAAAATGAAATGAAAAACAAAAACAAATTAAAAATTTAAAAAATCATTTCGTGCCCATCTCTATCTAGGATGTTTTAAAGCTTGGGTAATAATGCAATAAAACCCAGAACTTACCATGTGCATGACTATATTAGTAAAATTGTGTAGTTTGTATATCCAAGAAATGAGCTAAATTACAACTTAAATAGGTCCACTTGAATCTATGGAACATATAAAGCACTTGACTTACTAAATCCCCAATAATTAAATGGGCCTAGCCTAGTGTGATTCACTATGCTAAACTACAGAACTGTGTCCATATGATCCACTACTGCATAGCAGCAATCATCCTACATAGTAAGCATACAGCACTAGATCTAGATTAGCCATCTTTAGAAGAAATACACTGAAGTAAATGGTACTCAATTGGGTATGACTAGTTTAAACATAGTGAATTTACACTAATGATGACTGAGTCTGGATTAAACTCATGACACTAAATAAATGAATAAAGCAAAGCTACTACCCATGTTTACAGTCTTTTCACATGTTCTTACTACCTAATATTTCATGTGATATGTTTTCTGTTTGTTACTCAGTACAACTAGCTTATAATTGAAAGAGATGTACTGTAAAGGATGGGAAATCTTGGTTTTACTTTCCCCATCATTCTTTTTTTTGAAGTTCAACTTTTTTCCACTCAATACAATGAAATTTCTGAATGGAATTTTCAGAAGCCAAATTCAATAAGAACACTGGTCCCTAGAATGGTAGAGAGTATAAGTTATTCTGTTCTATGAATGCTGATATCCTGCTGATCAATGAGAGGGCATCGTGATGAGTGGCAGATCTGCAGACAAATCAGAAACACTTCACACCTCCACCACGAAAGCCAAAGCTAGCCCCCCATTCTAATGGGTGTTGGGAAGGGTTGAATAGGTGGGACTTTCACGAATCTCAGGCCATTGTACATCTAATGAGCCTATGCAGGCCATTGTCCACCTAAAGAGCCCATTCAGAACAGGGTGGCATGAAAGTAGGATAAACAATAAATTGGAGGCCTCACTACCAACTGTCCTCAGACTGATGAAGCTGCTTGGATGAGAAGTGAAACATTTTGATCTCACAAGAAAAGATGTCTGCTGCCATGACTCAACTTTCATATAACCTCACCTGGATGACTGAAAATCTTCTTCACAGATATACTTCAAAGACTATCAAAATGGTGCACCTGTTTTATGTGAAACATGTTAGTTTCCCCCCAAATAAAATGAACTAATTTCAACAAAGAAAACAAATTAAGAACATGAATTTCACAACCGTTTTTTCTAAATCAGGAGCACAATCGTCTTCACTCCTCTCAGTGAGATTTCTCAACTCAAGGGTGTTTGGGGCTTTGGTGGAGCAATCCACCCCCCCCCCACAAGAAATACAAATCTCCCTGGAACTATTGCAGCATTGATGCAAAATGGCATCTTTTGTGGCCAAGCGGGGGAGAAGGTTGAATCCAATGGGGCCTTGGAGCAGTTTATTTTCTATGCAGCTGCTAGAAACTCTCCAATAATCTAGTGTAATTTCCAGAGAACATACTAACTCTCTTTGGAATGTTTGCTGCAGGAGCTATGTTTCATAGTGTCTTGCAGAGTTTTTTATTTTTAAATTCTTCAGAGGAGATAAAAGAAGATAATGATGTAAAAGTCCTTGGACTTCTTATCCTCCTGCATTTATGCAACTGCAACACATTCCAACACTTTGCTGCAATAATCCTCAATGAGACCAGGGTTTTTTCTTATGAAAATATTAGTTTGTTGGCTCAAAGTCAAGGGTCATGAGACACCGATCATACTATATTCAAAGTGAAGAAATTTCAAATCCTAATTGCCTTGCATCTTTTGAATTGTTCATTAGTCTATTTATTTGGGGCATTGCTTTTTTAAAGATGGTATTCTAATACAAAATGCATAAACAATAATTACATGCATCATACAAAAACCATGTGTTAATAATAATATTTCCTTTGGATATTTTGCTCTTTTTGAAAATGTTGCATCAGTGCTAAATGTAAGCAGAATCTAAAAGTTAAATATTATTTATTTATTTATTTATTTTTACAACTTATATGCCACCCACTACCCCAAAGTCTCTGGACATCTTACAATAAAAAAAATGTGAGATTACCAACATACTTCTTTTCTCTCCATCAAAAATTGTGCAGGATACACGTCCTTTTGACTAGTTTCTTCAAAGCCTCCTTGAAATCATTGTTCCTCAGACTGTAAATGACAGGGTTTAGAAGTGGTGTTACTACAGTGTAGAAGACGGAGACTACCTTATTCAGCTCAGATGGAACGCGGGCACTGGGTTGAACATACATAGAGATCATAGCGCCATAGTATATCACTACCACCACCAAGTGTGAGCCACAGGTGGAGAACATCTTTTTCCTTCCAGAAGCAGATGGGATTTTCAGAATGGTCAAGATGATAAAGGCATAAGATACCAAGGTAAGCAGAAAGCAAGTGAAGAGGACCAATACAGATAGCACAAATATGCTGATCTCTGCTACTGAAGTATTTGAACAGGAGAGCTTCAGCAAGGGTGGGATGTCGCAAAAGAAATGATTGATTTGCTTGGAGCGGCAGAAGCTTAGCCTGGAGATCAGCAAAGATGGTAACAGTCCTGTGAAGAGTCCAATCACCCATGACCCTATGGCCAAATAAGTGCAGAAGTCTGTGCTCATGGTTGTTGTGTAATGCAGTGGGTCACAGATTGCCAGGAACCGGTCATAGGCCATCACAGAGAGCAAAAAACACTCAGTTGCCCCAAAGAAGACAAAGAAATAGAGCTGAAACATGCATCCTTGGAAGGAGATGGTATTTTTCTCTGTGAGGAGGACATTGAGCATCTTGGGCACAACTGTAGTGGTGTACCAGATCTCTAAGAAGGAGAGATTTTGGAGGAAAGAGTACATTGGAGAATGGAGGCATGGTTCCAACTTTACTACTGCAATGATGACCACATTACCTGTGATGGTGAGCACGTAGATAAGCAAGAATATAGCAAAGAGGAAGGTCTGCCATCTTGGAAGGCTCTGGAACCCCAGAAGTTGGAATTCAGATACAGTGCTGTGGTTGACCATATTTTCCCTTTGCCTTCAGTTCTCCTAATGGTTCCACTGAGTCACAAAATACACCCTGGAAGAGGGTTTAGGCTAATTGTTCTCTTTTCTAGAAAGAAAGAAAGTGTGATGTGAGATAATAGCATCAGTGTTAGTAAAATGAAATGTTTCTTTGACTTTCATTCTTGTGCTACAGTGTTTGCCCATTAAGTTAACATCTATTTTACTTTGCCTGCTTATAATTTTAAAATGTCTTTACATTGATTTAAAATGTCTTGGTGATGGCTATTTTTTTAGATATTGTCAATGTGTATTTGTATTTTGTTTTAAACCACCCACAGTGGCCCTCTCTGCCAGATGGGTGTTATAAAAATCTAATAAAAGTATGTAAGCTTAAATCACCACATGGTTTACCATACTCTTTGCCCAACTTACAAATTAACTATGCAGGCTACACATTGTCCCACCCACCCACACAACCAGCTGGACACTCATATTACCATCCATGGAAGGATGGAAGAATGACTCAACTTTAACTGATCTACCTAAGACTAGGATCCAACCGAGGTCATGAGCAGAATCTTCACTGCATTGTTTGAGTTTAACTACTATACCACAAGGTTCCTGTGTTCAATCAAGGATTCATCTAATCTAGCATTCTCTTAGCATTCCGTTTCCCATAGAGGCCAGCCTAACGGCCCAGAAAGCTTACAAAAAAGACAAGAAGAAGACTACTTGATCCATGAGATTTCTTGGGGAATTCGGGGGGGGGGGGGCGCTGGAGAGAAAGAAATTTCCTTGACCAAAGAAGAGAAGGGTTCTCCCCCATCTTTCTGACTGAGAGGCCAAGGGGCTGCAAGATTTATGGCCCTTGGACAGGGTCCCATACTAGGTTGTCTGCTGTTGAGTGTTTTTGTTCATTTACTGAGAGTAAATGATGATTTACTGAGAGTAAAGTAAGGTTGGTCAGAAAATCTGCAAAGTCTCAGGATGTATAAAAGTAGAAAATGATCTTTATTCTCTGTTAAACCATTTTAAAAAGCTCTGGCTCAATGTGTTTCGGCGGGGCCTTCTTCAGGAGCCGAGCAAAAACAAAATTACAAAATTGCATATTAAATTATTAAATATCCTTCTGTAAAAGAGATAGATGGCTTAGGAACTATAAACTTACTGCGGTACATATATTTACCACAATACGCATGAAATTAAACACTCTAGTACCCCATGGGTTAAATGAAGATATAGATTCCCTACTTTTATTACAATAACCTTTATGTTATCTCAGTGCCCTTGATACCGGCGTGCACAGCTGTGTACCCGTGCCCTCATTCCTAATCAGTCTGGACCCAAGGAGAAAAGTAAAGAAGCTCAGTATGCATATGATTTTATGTTATTTTAAGAAATGTATTCTGGCATGTCTATTGTGCTAAATATATGTACTGCCGTAAGCTTACAGATCCTAAGCCTTGTATCTCTTTGACAGAAGGATATTTAATGTAATTTTGTAATTTTCTTTGGCTCAGCTCCTGAAGAAGTCCCCACCAAAATGCGTTGAGCCAGAGCTTTTTAAAATGGCATTGTACAAAAGTTTTTTAATTGATACAACATAGACTGTGGGTCCTCTGATGGCAATTTTAGTGTAATGATTTTAGTGTAAGATTTTTATTATTGCTTTAATTATTTATTGATATTTGATGTTTTAACTGTTTTAGTTTTTTATTGTAAGCCGCCCAGAGACCTTTGGGTAGTGGGCGGCATATAAGTTGTAAAAATAAATAAATAATAAATAAATAAAATGATTGAACAGAGAATAAAGATTGTTTTCTTTTATAAATCCTGAGACTCTGTCTCCCAGCCTTATATTGACTTCTGTGGATGTACCAGTTCCTTTTGCTTTGCAGAAAAATCTGCAGATCAGATGAGGCTGGATGAGCCATCTAACACAACAGTAAACAAAATCAAGACATTCTTGACAGAATGGTGCAAATATATAAATGCTAACAGGAGCTATGTGTCATCATGACAGATCACAAGGTGAAAAAGACCTAGCAGTCCTGTGCAGTTAGTCAAAACAAAGAGGATGGAGTCTTACTCTGGATTAACAGAAATGTAGTGTCCATCCCGATGATAAGGGGGAGGGGAGGAAATTTATCCCTTATCTGCCCAGAAATCATCTCCTGGATATGATGATGGGACTTAATTTTAAAAATGTGAGAAAGAGCTGTGTAAGACAACATAAAATAACCCTGTGTTGTTGAATCAGTTCTGACGTATCTCTTCAGGGTTTTTCTAAGCAGAGGGTACTCAGAAGTGGTTCACTATTTCCTGGAAAGTAACATCTTGGGATTGTACAAAACACAATAGCTACCTAAACCTAGTAGCTTCTTACTAGGGTCTATGCCCATCACACCAAAGTAGAGGAGTGCTGAAGTACTATCTTCCTAATTACAATGAACAGGATAATACTCACAAACAATGGCTGTTAAGGAGGAGCAGAAGCCAAAACTGAATGATACTCATTAAGAAGAATCAAAAGTCTTCCTCATAGACTCAACAATTAGAAACGCAGAAGTCAGCAATAAAACCATCACATTTGTTGTATAAAGAGACAAGGAGATAACAAGGAAGGAAGAAAGAAAAAAATGGCTGATTGTCACAATGGTTTCACCCCATCTCAAAGACTGGTGTGAATTTACATTTCATTAGAAATCATACCTTTGAGTTATATATGTAGAACTACATAGATAAAAGCATGATACATACTGTGCAAGGTCCTGTGTTTCCAATGAGAGGGTTGGAGTCATAGGGATTTTTAAAGCCTTGGAGGTCACCTTAGGGATACAGTCTCTGAGCCTATCTGAGGAATTCCCTTGCTGTCTTTAGGGTAAATAAGCCCCCAGTTACTATAGATTAAAAGACTCCACATCCCAAACACCAAACATAAAGAAAACACAAACAAAACTATTAATGCTAGAGGCAAGAATCTCAACTGCACAACCAAAGAAGAGAACTGTACAGATTTGTACGTGTGTGTGCCCTCTGAAAACAAACATGTTTTCATTCACTTTTGTGTAGATGTACAGACTGCATCAGAATTATGGGAACATGTAAATTTCCAGCCACAACTTCAATTCCACAACTGTGTCCAGACCAACATGCTAGTAAACCACAGTCCAGACCAACATGCTAGTAAACCACAGTTAACTCTACAGAATGAATTTCTAAACATATCCTTATTTATATCTTGTGAAGGAAAAAATAGATAAGAAAAGGTACATTTGCTGATGCCTGCTATTATGTATGACTTGTAACCTTATCACTTCACTGGGAGGAAGCACATGGATCCATGCCACTGTTGAATTCACTATGCACCCTGTTTAGATATTTTATATGTTTTAGGGACTTCAAACTACCATTCATCAACATTCCCTCTGATATGGTTTTCTGCCGCATGGTGTCTACACATAAGGTGTGGAGGGTTGAAACCCGGAAGTAAACGAGCATTTATTTTGGCTGCCACTGAGCAGTGCCAATGAAGCGCTGCACATGTCTGTGAAGATTATCAGTTATCCATTTGAGTTCATCTGGAAGATGAGTCATGGCAACTGGACTTCTTTTTCTTGAGAGATTGAAATGTTTCGCTGCTCAGCCAAACAGCATTGTCAGTCTGAAGAAAGCTAGTTGTCCCAACTTTGAGAATTAACGCAACGTGTTAGGTCATTGCTGCCCAGGTGGACCAGCAAACACACTTCACAAGCACACTGGGAAAACAGATCTGAGAATCTGTCTCATATCATGCCTTTCAGGCCTTGCCAATTGAGCAATGCATGCTTGTCCAGTCCCAGGGGCTGACTCCAAGATGAGTGCCGTGCATATTTGGCTGCCAAAGAAATGCAGCTATGGCCACAGATGACCACCTGGAGTTGCTCCCTGACGCAGAGACCTGAAAGACAAAGCACAGTAAAAGATGGCCAACCTATTACTTAGGTAGTCGCCACACATAAGTTGTAAATTTAGCAGAAGCCCAACATCTAACAGACTGAATAACAGGATCGGAGTCGTCCCAAACTGCTGCCATGTATGCAGCCCCAATGCAAAGTGAACAACTGCAAAATCAACAATTATGCATTCCAACTTATCAAGTGCACTTGACATTGCAATCAGACGAAGGGCTCTGCATTTCTTTGATGAAATAAGTAACCATCATTCAGACCCTTTATATCAGGCCTGCCCAAAGTCCGGTCCGGGGGGCCAAATCCGGCCCGCCAGGCCATTCTGAGTGGCCCACAGCTGGCTGGCCCGCCCCTCCCTCCCCCCTTCACCCCATTTTTTAAAAAAAAAATCTTCCGCCAACACTGACACCGCTGGGAAGCTTGAGGGGCTGGGCGGGCCACCAGCCTGTGAGCAGAAGCTTGTGGGGTGGGCGGGCAAGGGGGCGAGCCACTACCACCAGCACAGCCGGGAAGCTTGTGGGGCTGGGTGCGTGCACGGGGGTGGTGCGCGGGTGGGCCACTGCCACTGGCATCACCCGGAACCTTGTGAAGCTAGGTGCACGTACGCAGGGTGGTGCACCGCCACCACCGGCATAGCCGGGAACATTGTGAGGTTGGCCGCACATGCAGTCAGTGGGTGGGGCTTATGGGTCAGTGGGTGGGGCTTGCAGTGTGGTGGCAGGGTCAGGGAGCAACCGGTCCCTGACACATTCTCAGCCACCAAATCTGGCCCTCCTTACAAAAAGTTTGGGCACCCCTGCTTTATATGATATCACCTCACTGCCACCCAGCTGGTTTTGACCACTGAGCTGACAAAACCAGCTGGGTGGTGGTGGGAAGAACCGGAGAGTAGAGGAGGGAGGCTTTTGAATATCCTACCCAAAAACCTCCCTACTCCAATCTCTGGTTCATAGCAGGTCTGAAAGGGTAAGCACTAGAGATGGGCACGACTCGGGAAAATGACGTTTTTGAGTTGTCGTGTGTCGGAGGCAGTCCGTTTCGGCTCGTTTCCGTTTTTCGCGAAACTTCGCAAAAATTAGTCGGTTCGTTTTTTCGTTTTTTCGTTTTCATTATACTGGTTTTTTGGGGGTTAGCGGGCTCCTGGAGGCACCTCTGTGGGGTGGGTGCCTCCTCTGGCCCACTATAAAGGGAAAGTGGGCTCCTGGAGGCACCCGTGGGTGCCTCCTATCCTCACCCACTAGGAAGGGACAGCAGCAGCAGGCTCCAAGAGACCCCTCAACATGGGGGTCTCCCCTCCTCACCTGCTGCTGCTGCAAAATGGCATGCATAACCATATGGATATGCATACCATTTGCAGGCAGTGAGACCTGCTCAAGTACCTGATACCCTGGTACGAGCGTGTCGCACCTGCCATGTCCCACAAAGAAGGGAATCGTACTTGCGTGTGTAGTGCAATGCAAGTAGATCTGGCTATGGGCTAAGGTGGATTAGGGTTACGGCTAGGGTTAGGCTAATGACGGGTAAGGTTACGGTGGGCTATTGGGTGCCTCTCTGACCCACTAAGAAGACAGTCTGTGACGTATGGGTAAGGAGTCAAGGATTAGGGTTAGGGGGCTAGGGGGCTAGGGCAGGTTTTAGGGGGCTTTTTGGCACATCCCAGAAGTCTCCATGGCCAAGTGGCCATGCGATTGGTGGGATGGCTCCAAAAATTTGCATGGTCATCCCCTCCCACATGGCTGGCCAGGCCACTGGGCCAGCCCATCATTGCGCACTGCGCAGGTGTAAAAAAAATAAAATAAAATAAAATCAATGGAGGACAGAGGAGGAGAGGAGAGACATTTTGTTGCAAGAAAAAACCCACTGCTATACTGTGAAAAATCTGGCAGTTTATAAATTTCCGCGTGTTTCTGTTGTGCTTGTGTGTTTTTGGACCACGATCCACGATTTCAAAAACAATATTGCGTTCGCCGCCCCATTTTGGATCCCCCGCCCGCACCGCATGGCATGGCAACTCGAGTCCGGCTGCCCAGGATGGGGGGGAGGCGGGACCACCCCTCCAAACAATCCCTCCGGTAGGTGCCCTGCGCCCTTAGTCAAGCAGGCATTTTTCTGCCTGCTTTTTGGCCCGGGAATGGGTGGGGGGGAGACCCGGGAGAGTTTAAAAAAGTTTTTTCCTGTGCCGTCCGTGCTGCTTGCTTGCGCTTTGGCGGCCGGCGGCGAGACTGGGCT
>JAHTLZ010000111.1:17507220-17535035 GCA_023846285.1 Phrynocephalus versicolor | reverse complement strand
GAGAGTTTAAAAGTTTTTTCCTGTGCCATCCGTGCTGCTTGAGCCGGTGGCGAGACTCGTGCCGTGCGGGAATGGGTGGGGGGAGAGTTTAAAAGTTTTTTCCTGTGCCATCCGTGCTGCTTGAGCCGGCGGCGAGACTCTTGCCGTGCGGGAATGGGTGGGGGGAGAGTTTAAAAGTTTTTTCCTGTGCCGTCCGTGCCGCTTCAGCCGGCGGCGAGACTCGTGCCGTGCGGCTTGTTGCTGCTGAGCTGAGAGCCTGCGGCGCTGGCGAGTCCCACCAGAGCAGCCCAGGAGGGAGGAGGGGGGGAGGCCGGGGACCTCCAGAAACCACCCCTCTGGTAGGTGCCCTGAGGCACGGCAGGCATATTTCCGCCTGCTTTTTGGGCGGGAACCAGGTTTTTTAACTTTTAAAAACTTTTTTTCTGTGCCGCTTGGCATCGCGCGCGATCGCGCGATGCAAGTAACGAGCACAACAAATCAGACCAAATTGTTCGTTCGTCGGTTCGAGCTCAAAGTCTGGCGGAGTAATTCCCGTTACCGTTTCCGTAGAGTAACGGAACTGAGTAACGGAAACGGAAACGGAAATACCGCTAAGTCGTGCCCATCTCTAGTAAGCACTTACATCAGCGCTAGCCCTCTCAGACCATGGCTGTGTCACAGCAGAGGTCTGAGATGGCAAGCACTGACATCAGTGCCTGTTTTCTCAGGTTGCTACTGCCTGGGAGGGGGAGAGGGGAGACATGTCAGAAGGGAGAAGGCAGCAACAACCTGCTTCCTTTGGGCATGTTGTGCCTCTCCCCACTTCCCAGCTGGGGCTTTTTGACAGGTTAGGGGTGGCAAAGGGGGTCATCCTCCCTCCCAGCTGGGAAGTGGGGGTGGCAAGAGAGAATGAAGCAAGCACTGGAAAATTCAAATTGACCACTGTTTCCTCCGTTCTGCCTTGCTGCCTGTCTCCCAACTGGGTTGGACAGATCAGAGAGATTGGAGAGCTGCCGCCACCCAGGTGGATCTTTTTGACAGGTGGGGCTGCCCCCACTGGGAACACCTGAACCTGTCAGAAAAACCTCACCTGGGCGGCGGCAGTTTCCGGATCATTTTGTTACTCCTTTCATTTCGTAATGGAACGAAATGCAATGAGTAATGAAACAAAATGTAACGAAACACCAATTTTCCGTTTCATGCCCATCTCTAGTGGGTATATGTGCCTTGCAATTTTGAGGTGCGACGGCCCCTGTCCTGGTCCCCAAGCTGTCCTTGTTGGCTTTAGAGTAACACCTGTAATTTATGGTTCAGTATTAAGGTGGACAAACATGTTCCTCTGTAAACATATCCCATATGAAAACAGATGCTCCTCTTGCTAACTTTAATAATAGTTTTTTCTCATCATCAAATGTCATTATACTGATATAGCACTGGATTCACATTGGGCTATATCAGCTTAAAATGCATACAATGTTTCGGTGTGGTTTAATTATAATCTTCTCTATTAAATTTGAGGCATTCAAACACTTCTGGGAATGTTGCTAGTATAAAAAGGCATTTGGGGCAGAAATTCCCAATAGTACCTTGGAAAATACTATTATATACTTGGATGTGAAATCCAATGCTTAAGCAGCTTTTACAACTGCCCTCTGACTTCCTGCCTCTAAGAAGTCTCCTTGCCTGGCATACATCATCTAACCAAGAACTTTGAGAATAACCTCTTGGCAAAGTACATCTTTTGCCATGTTTGAACTTTTAAGACCTGCTTTGAAGAAGACTGTTTTGCACTCGAAAGCTCGCAACGTTTTTTATTTTTTATTAGTGGCCTATAGAGGTATCGGCTGTAGCCTAGTTTTGCATTTGTGGAAAATATATGAAAATCAGCTGTGCAGTACATGGTGAACAGTACGCTAACAATATGAAAGAGGAATAGTTCTTCACTTTCTCTATAGGTAAGGAAAAGAGAGTTTAATGTGCTGTGTAAGGTATTTTTCTTGTGGCCAAACTATTAGCTTGTATTGAAGGAGTGGCTGAGATGATTAAACCACTGTCCATTGTTTTGCTTCAGTTTTGAAAATAATACCTTATTGATGTACATGAGATGCATTGTCTTTTCACAAATCTTATATTTTTCATTCTCAGTTACAGAATGAGAGATGGAATTGATGACGATCCATGGATACTGACTTTGTTTTCCATGAAAATTAATGGGGTTTAGTTTGTTACTGCAATGACTAAAATACTTTGTACTCCGGTAGCTTATACTTGCTGAAATTCATTCCTCAAAAATTAGTTTTCATAACATAGTGTCTCTAAATGAGTAGGGATTTGGGCTTATTTGTTACAGATTTTGCAGCCTAGTTAATGACACAGTAGAAGCACAGAACTGTTTGAATGACATGATGCCCCATTGATTCAGTTTTAGAAGAGGTATCTGTGTTGGCCTGTGCTAGCATAGGCAAAAATAAAATAAAATAAAATAAAATATAAAGAAGACAGAACATTGTGGCACCTTAAAGACCCTCTACTATATCTTAATACCCATGAAAGGTCAAATTAGATATTGCAGTTAATCCTTCAAGTGTCTCAATTTTTGTCTTTTTTGTTTCTAATGTGTTTTCTGGCCCATTGATTCTACACAACTAGTATCTGAGATTCAGAAAAATGGGAGTACTTTTATGAAAGATTTAGCAGCTTAGTCTAATGGTGAGTTCAAGGTACGGAAGGACCATTGAGTCTACTGTTGAATAATATACTATCCTATTAATTCAATAACATTAGTAATTGGTATTTAAAAAAGTGGGATTGGAATTGGATTTAAATCAATGACTACAGAAGATACATATTGTTTTTATGGATTCTTCACTGGATGAGGACATGTAGGTAGCATACCACTGTCTTAACTCAATATACACATTTCAAAACAGTAAACTTATGGAGGGATTCCTAATGTATGTCTCTACAAGAGTCTAGAGTTCTGAGAATTAGGTGAATGTTTGCATGGATGGGAATGAATATTTAGGAATAGTGGGTGATAAGAAACATTTCCAAATGCAACAACATATTCAATAGAGAGGTAGCAAAAATCAGTCAACTGAATAAAAACAATGAATCTATTCCAAGTACCATGGAGTTTGGATTAAACTGCATGTTTGTACAGTATTTGAAGTTGCTAATGGGATGAGATTGGATAATGCAGTAGCTCCAACGCTGGCGTCCTTTAGGAAAGGATTGAAGACCCTCCTTTTCAGGGATGCCTTTAATAATGACTAGAGTCCCCCCCCCCCCGATATGCTGTAAGTTTGCCCCTGCCGCTGCTACTGTCTTTGCCTTTTGTGATTTTGTGTTAACCGCCCTGAGTTCCCGTTCGGGAAGTAGGAGCGGTATATAAATGCGAAAAATAAATAAATAAATAGAGAGTAACAGTTTTTTGGGGTGAAATACCACCTCAACTTTTATTGACTATAGTCTTACCAAAGTTTTGGTAAGAAGCTTGCTGAAAAGCAACTGAATATTGATGCAATGTTGATGCTATTTTTTGGGTATCTTATATTTTTATCTACAGAACATTATGTGTACCTTGGGATTGGACACAGAGACAACAAATGAAACCAAGCTGACAGAATTCATCATTCTTGGTTTTCAAAACCTGCAGAAGACACACAACCTGCTCTTCAGTGGATTCCTGATTATCTATCTCTTCACGATACTGTGGAACACCTTCATTATCATCATAGCTATAATGGATCCAAGGTTAAGGACTCCCATGTATTTCTTTCTAGGCAACCTCTCCTTTCTTGACATCTGTTATACTACCACCACTATTCCCCAGATGCTAGATCTCCTTCTCACAGAACAAAGTAGTATTTCTTATGTAGGCTGTGTACTTCAACTGTATTTTTTCTTTTCCTTTGTGGGGATTGAATGTCTCCTTCTGGCAGTCATGGCTTTTGACCGGTATGTTGCCATTTGCAAACCTTTGCACTATTCTCTAGCCAT
The DNA here is from genome assembly GCA_023846285.1 of Phrynocephalus versicolor. NCBI lineage: Eukaryota > Metazoa > Chordata > Lepidosauria > Squamata > Agamidae > Phrynocephalus > Phrynocephalus versicolor. The sequence goes on along the minus strand of JAHTLZ010000111.1, from coordinate 17,531,054 downwards.
GAAAAGAAATCTTTGCTTCCAGCTGGTTGCAGGATGCTGGGCTGGTGGTTTCCTCAACTCTGCCGTACACACACATTTTGCCTTCCAATTACCCTTCTGTGGAGATAATCGCCTGGATGCTTTCTACTGTGACATTCCACCACTGCTAAAACTGTCCTGTGGAGACATTTCCCTCAACCAAAGACTCTTACTCATCATTGGCTTATTCATAGCTTGGACACCCCTTTTCTGCATCCTTTTGTCATATGCTTATATTATATTGACGGTCTTGAAAATACGTTCCACAGAAAGTAGGCAAAAAGCATTCTCCACATGCTCTTCACATCTCACTGTGGTTATTCTCTATTATGGCAGTTGCATTTTCACCTACTTGAAACCCATTTCTTCCCAATCATCTGTGAATACAAAGGTCATCTCCCTGATGTACAGCATCTTGACTCCACTGCTGAATCCTGTTATATATACTTTGCGCAATAAAGATGTGAAGAAAGCTTGGCACACCATAGTGGGGGAGAATAAATACTGGTGACTAGAGATGGGCACGACTCAGAAAAATTGTTCGTTTTTGTTTTTGTTTTCGTCTAGGGGTCCGTTTCGGCTCGTTTCCGTTTTCGTGAGCTAATTTTCAAAATTTTTTGTTTTCGTTTCGTTGCGTAATGAAAACGAAAAACGAAAATAAAAACGAAAAAATTTTCGTTTCTTCCCATTTAGCTCCATTAAGTGCTTTTCCAGTAACGAAAAACGAAAAATGGCTCGAAATTAGTCGTTTCGTTTCCGTTTTCGTTCCAGTTTTGAGCCGTTTTTTGTTTTTCGTTTCGTTACATAATGGAAACGAAAAACGAAAATGGAAACGAAAATTCCGCTAAGTCGTGCCCATCTCTACTGGTGACAAGATGGGTATTTTTAAAGCATTTCAGTTTAAGGAGAATGGGTATTATTTCAAAAATTGTTGTGTTGTATAGATTTAAACACTATTGTTCGGTTGCAAAGCTCTTGGTTAAAAATAAATAAAAATGATGAAGCTATTCATGGCATATGCCTGCGAAGTACCAAAGTGTTGAAGTGCTTTCTGCCATGAACTTTATGTTGTTCATATACTAAATAGTTAGGCAGATCATATTTGAGCAATATCATCTTCCTTCAGTCGTGTACAGTTGTTTTAAAATTATGATTAAGACCTATGCTAAGGCTAAACAGGGACCCCATAATCAGGAGCAGTGTTGTGCCATGTCTAGAACTGTTTTAGCTTACCAGTTACTTCACTTGTATTGAGGTAGTTTTACCTTGGACTTTCAGACCAGATATAGAAGGTGGACTGCCTAATATTCAAGAAGAGTTCCACCTATTAGCATCAGTAGTTTATACCAATGTATTTTACCAGTTTCATCATGTGTGTCCATAGCTGAGTGGAGAATCAAACTCCCAGCCGGTCACTCTGTCCAATACACCACAATTAGTATCTTTCTAACTCCCTATACTCCTTATACTCCTGCTATATCTGTCTTTCTGTATTCCCACCCGAAAGAATTTTAGCTTAGCTGAATATGCCTTTGTGCGACTCCTTTGGAAGCCTCTTTTATAAGGGATTCTGAGGGAAAGTGTTGAGGAGAGTCAATTCCTACTCCAGGTGCCTACAGCAACTGGTATTCCCTGGTGGTCTCACATCCAGGTACTAACCAGGGCCGACCCTGATTAGCTTCCGAAATCAGGCGAGATCGGATGTGCTTAGGGCATCTAGGCCACTAAGAAGGGGTTCGATGCAGTTATATGAGCTTCAGAAACTTTTCTACATCATATTGCTGCACTGCTGCCCTTTAGTGCAGTGGACAGAGTTTCAATTGGTATTGAAAGGTCTTTAAGGAATATTCAAAAATGTTCCTGTATCCTAGACATAATTACACAGAAACAGCTCTGTGCAAGTGTGGCTTACTGGGAGCAATTTTCCTTAATCCTTTCCTGCCAAGATTCAAATGTGTATATTTTTGTGTATATTTTCTAAACATGGATTAGACAATTTATGCCTCTAGGAAGCAAACTCCAACATGGAAATTTACATGAAAGTGGAGATATTCTGGAATGCCTAGTGTTTTGTGGATAGAGTGCTGCTCATGGACATAGAAGGTCTGGATTCAAACCTCCACTCAACCATGAAAGCGCATTGACCTACTTGTTAAATATCTCACTTTGACAATGAACAGCAAGTTAGGGAAGCATAATTAAAAATATACAGCGGTACCTCAACTTACAAATTTAATCCATTCCGAATGCATACTCTTAAATTGAACTACTCTTAAGTTGGGGAACCTATCAAAAAAATTGAAAAAATAAGTTTAAAAAAATCAAAAAATGAAACAAAAATGTAAGTCAAGCAGACCATATCTAAAATTTGTAAGGTGTCAGTTAAAACGCCAACAGTTTTCTGCTCTTAAGTCAAATTGCTCTTAAGTTGAACTGCTCTCAAGTTGGGGTACCACTGTGTATTAAAAATAGAGGAGGAAAAAGGATTCAGTCAGCAATCTGGTGCATTCTCAAGAGTCGGACAAAAGATAAAAAACATAGTGTCACTTTGTGAATGCTAGTGGACAGAAGAGGTATCTGTTAGACCATCTTGACTGCTGCCATTGGTGTTGTCAACATCCAAGGTTCCCTTTGCTATTGAAAGCCACGCATCCTTTCCCCTTCTAGCAATGCAGCTATGATACTGTGCAGCATGGTTGCCAGGGACATGGGGAATCCCCACATTGGCCAGAGGCCAAACGGGGTCTCCTCGATCAGCCTGCACCACAGTGCTCCCCGATGCGTGAAGGCAGGCAAGAATGTGGTTCCCAGTGCATAGAACCACAGGAAAAGTAACCTGGTGTATGGAGAAGTGGAGCAATGTAGCACAAGGCCACAAAGCAAAGGGCAGCTTGGGACTAAGGGCAGCTCAGAACTGCCAGCCACATGGCCAAGATGGAGATGCATTCACACCAGTGAGCAATGGCCGAAGGCCATGTGACCTCCAGTCAACCCTGGATATGGGTCAGGAGGACTGTGGGTGGTCATTCATGACTGCCCGGCCCCTGTCCCAAACTGGCATGTCACGAGCGGGTGGACAAGTTAATCCTTCCCAGCACAGGGCCTGTCAAAGCCGCCTTTCTAGCAATGCAGCTACGATACTGTGCAGCAATATTGCTCCATTTCTTGGATTTTCAAATTGTGGGTACAGCAGCACAATATACCACATTTATAAACCAGAGGCATTTTTGAAGAGCTGGTTTTTAGGGACTGACATCAAAGAAGATTATGTAATTGTGAAATAATTAATTAATTAATTAACATGGGTTGGTCCAGATTTATATACCAAATATTGAGATACAAAGAGGAATGATTGGTAATTGCTCATGCCTACTAAAAATTAAGTTTCCTAACACCACAAGCTCTACTCCCATTCAAACTCACACTTACCCATTGTTTGCTCACTTGGGTTTTTCATGCACTCTACAATTTCATATTTTCTTTTTCTTGGAGCTCTGATTGATCTGTTCCATAAAATTCACAGGAAATATACTGATTACTCTTTCAATAAGGTCAAGGGGTCATCTCCATAGCATCGTACACTTCTTTTAAAACAACATGTCCTTTGCCGAGACCTGCCTTTTCTTTATCACTGGTCAAAATCCTTTTGTACAGTTATGCAAAAGTCTGTTGCAATCCAGTAGATTTGTTAACATTAGGGATTTGTTAAAATGAGAAACAGGATTGTGAAATTCATTCGAAAATCATTAATTTGTCAAATAGTATTCATACAGAAGAAAGAATGGACAGAAACAGACAGTTACTTTTTCTGGCCAGTGGAGAAGGCACACACACACAAAACTGCTGCATTCCTCTCAGAAGGCTCGATTTTTATTTTATCAATGTTTATTAGCATGACATTACAGCGCTTACAGAAACAATAGCTTGGAGACGGTACAGGTAACCTTTAGTCTTTTGGCCCTGCCTCTAAACAAAAGGCAATAGAAGGCACCAGGAGCATGTGCACAATCACTGTAGTCCCTTTGGAACACACCCATCAAAGGAAGGTTTCCACAGACATCTTTGCTGCCCATGATTGTGACAGATTGCTATAAGTGAAGAAGTCATTGCTGGAATCTGCTGTCAAGTGCTGAGTTATGCAAAGAGCTGTTCGGCAGTGGAATATGCTGCCATGGACGGTGGTGGAGTCTCCTTCTTTGGAGGTTTTTAAGCAGAGGCTGGATGGCCATCTGTTGGGACTACTGTGGTGGGGATTCCATCCATGGGGTTGGACTGGATCGCCCTTGAGGTCTCTTCCAACTCTATGATTCTATGATTCTATGAGTCAATAGAACTTTACCCAAATGCACAAAATATAAAAAACTGTTAAATAGTTTTATAACTTGACTCAAAATGCAAAGAACTTGACTATTTCATAAATTTCACAAGCTCAAAGATTATCCTCAATGGCGATATAAGTAACATACTCCATTTCTTCTCTCTATCTACCAATTTATGTATCAATCAAATATTTCAACAATTCTTGGGAAAAGGTATAAACACTCCAAATATGGATTGGTGAAGAATTAACCAATTTTGATACGTATTGAATATATCCCAGGTGAATGTAGAGACAGTGAAATCTAACGATTGCATTTTGCATTTTTCAGAACTTTTCAGACCTTTCCTCTCAATACATCATCTACCTAGATCACAAGTATGCAAAACTTTACCATTAAATGTAAAATGTGTTTAGAAAGGTATACTAACAGGGAATTGATACATACTTATTTAAATAGGAAAGTTGTATATGAAGGCAGATATTGTTTCCAAAAATATCATCAAAGCAGGAAATGCAGCAAAAAAGACAAATGTTTCAGGAATGGAATTTTGCTGTGCCATTCACCTGGGTATAGAGTTGCCCCAAGAATTTTCAGGGAAAACCCGCTTCCCAAATATTTTGGACAGAGCAGTCTTGATTTCTTTGTTTTTCAAGCTATATATAATAGGATTTAACATGGGTGTTAAGATGCCATACTGGATAGAAACCATCTTATCTAAATCAGAGAGTGAGTCTGAAATGGGTTTCGCATACCGGAAAAAAGCTGCAATGTAAAACAAGCCAACCACAATGAAATGGGAACTGCATGTAGAGAAGGCTTTATGCCTGCTTTCTGCAGAACGCATCTTCAGAATGGTGGAAATAATGTGAATGTAAGAGGTGAGGGTGAGGAGGAGTGAACCGAAGCCAAATATCATTATAGATATAAGAAGAACAATATAATTATTCAAGGTCTGAGTACAGGCCAAGGCCAAGAGTGAAGGAAGCTCACAGCTGTAGTGGTTAAGTATATTGTTCCCACAGTATTGCAGATTTAATAATGGCAAAACATTCATGACAGCGTACAAAAAACCCATTGCCCAAGCCACTCCCACCAGCTTTCTGCAAATTTCTTTATTCATAACTACAGTATAATGCAAAGGATTGCAAATAGCAACATAGCGGTCATAAGCCATCGCTGAGAGGATGAATACCTCAGCACATGCAATCTGGAAAAAGAAGAATATCTGTGTTATACATCCACCTTGGGAAATAGTTCTATGCTGCATGATGAGGTCTTCCAGCAACTTTGGAACAGTAACAGACGAATAACAAATGTCAACAAAAGCCAAGTGACCAAGAAAGAAGAACATGGGCTTGTGAAGTCCAGTGCTGGTCTTGGTCACCAACATAATGGCTGCATTTCCTAAGAATGTGACTAAATAAATTACTAGAAACGTGCAAAACAGGAAAAATTGGAGGTGTGGATCCGTGGAGAGTCCCAAGAGAATAAACTCTGCTAGTTCTGTTTGATTTTCCATATCTGGTTGGTAAACACCCTACATTTTGTACAAAGAGAAAACATACATAATCATTATTAAAAGTCCTTTTGATTAAACATATGTGTATTGAAACAGCATCATCATGATCATCATCATCAACAACAACAACAACATCATCATCATCATCATCATCAACAACAACAACAACAAAATGCACTTCTTGTGGGTTATTTGGGATAATTCTAAGAATTAAAATAAGCAAGCAGTTTGGTTAGAGACAGTCAAATTGACCATAGATGCTGCTAGCTTAAATGCAATGAATATTACATCTCAAATGGTAAAAGTAAGAACTAAGACAATGAAGAATTGGGCTGCCCCTGGAGAAGATGAATTGCATGGATTTGGCTAAAACATCGAATCAGTATGCATTCAAAACTCGCTGAACAATCTAACCAAACAATCCAGCAAGATGAAATAGATCAATTGCCCTCCCACACTGAAATAAAGAGGCGACACAGCTCACTTTGGGGTTAAATATGGGCCACAATTTATTTAAACTGCAACAAATCAAACTTTATTATTAAACTGGGACTAAGAAAGGGCCTGTGCCATAGCGCAAGTATAATTAGGGATGTTATAAATTCCCGGTCCCTCCTCCTCGGGATAAATTAACTGGGTATATACGATGATGCCGAGGGTGGGATACCCACCCTATGCCAGGGCATCCTTGTCCCCAAGATTTAAGGAATTGGCAGACCTTCTTATCTTGGCTGGGATTATTTAGTGGAGCCTAACTGTGTTTTCTATGCTACCTAATTTATTTAGGGCGGCTGTGCACCTTACGGGTGCCATCACAAGGAGGGACCTACCTAACCTGGAGTTAATGCTTGCGCTACCCGCCTATTGTGACCGATTAGGAGGTGAGGTTAGACTCAATGGTGTATGAATTAAAGGCTTAGAGGATGGTGGGATAGGCGAAAAAACACTGTCAATCACGGCCAATCACAGTGACAGTCAAAAATTCCCATCCGGCCCCGAAGCGACCAGCAAAGCATCACCATCCGAAACTCTAAGGTGGGCGGGCCGGGGGTTCCCTGTCCTGTGAGGCTGTATCGGAGGAACACGCCCGTGCCTGATATAGGCACACCTCCGACTCAGTCTACGCCACGTAAGCTGGCTACGCCCGCCTCAATCCGGAGGGGCGGCAAAGGCGCCCCGTGGGCTGTAGCCATGGCGTGGAGTGCGCATGGTTAACAGCAGGAAGAACATACTTAATTATGAAAGATCCGAGAAAAAGGGCCAAGCAACTATCATCCAAATACATGCTTGCCAGCAATGTTCAAACTCCTTACAGGAATAATTGCTGATACCATCCAGAGTCACTTGATATGAAACAATTTATACCCTATTGAACAAAAGGGCAATTGTAAGAATAGCCATGGCACCAAGGATCAGCTACTTATTGACTGTAAGAGAAGCAGAACCAACTTGCATGTTGCATGGATTGACAATAAGAAAGCATTCAACTCTTTGCCACATGACTGGATACTAAAAAGTTTGGAATTAGCAGGAATTATTGGAAATATCCAAGAATTTATCAATGAAAAAGTGGAATACCAAGCTAAAAATCGATGGTGAACAAATTGGTTGTGTCAACATCAGGAGAGGAAGGTGATTCATTATCGCCCCTGCTTGTAATTGCTCTAATTCCACTCACAAAAATATTGAACAAGACAAATATGGGCTATCAAATATACTTAATATAGTGCAAATTTTCAACAATGTCATTGCCATGGAATTCAGATTGGACAAGTGTGCAACCCTCAGCATCACGAGAGGAAAGGTAGTAAAGACTGAAGGAATTGATATGCCTAATAATTTTATAAAAAACATTAGACAAATAAGAATCATATAAGTATGATTCTTATATGATTCATATAGGAATCATACAAGCAGATAACATCAAGTATAAAGAAGTAAAGATTACTTACTTGCACTTTAATTCATCCATACAGTTACACTTATTCCATTTGCTTCTGCGTAAAATAGCCATCAGTTATAAAGTCATTCTGGAAATGAAACCTGTAAAGTAAAATTAAAGCTAAATGTGGGGGAAAGGAGCAGGATATGCTATGAATCCTTCTGGAATTGTCTGGTTCTGTTACAGCTCACCAAAAATACACAGAAGCTATCAGTTATATTGCTATGCTATATTTCCATAATAAACACTCAATGAAGAACAGAGTTAAAAGGGGGAAAGATGTGATGATGTCATCTTTCCTTCCCCAGCAGAGTTTATCTTCTGCTTCCTTCTGGGACCTATTTGTAATAATGCCTATCACAAGACAACTTGTCTATCACAAGACAACTAATGGCTAAAATAACATACACATGCTTATGAATTGGCCTTGAATCTTTCGAGCCTGCATTATTATTTGTGTCATATCTGTATAATTATATCATTTGGATATAAATTTCCAAAGGAAGGGAGGGAGGGAGGAAGGGAGGAAGGAAGGAAGGAAGAGATGCCCCCCCCCAATTCCATTTGAACTCTCCCCTTCTCTGTGAACATGTACCTTTCCTTTTGACCTAATTGGGGCAAGTATTTGTGCAGTTCTAGTTCTTCAGACAAAGACCATGCCCATAAATGGAAAATGTAAACAGCACTGCAATTCATAGAGTGTATGTTCACAACAGCTGGTACTTCACAGAAATCCTCGTCATGAAGGCTTTGCCCACAATAAGGTTATTACTCTTAAGGGGTCCTTCCTTGACAATAACCATGCTCTCAAGTAACCACAAACTATGATCATACATCTGGTTGAGTTTCATAAATGTGTTAGGCATCCACAAAGTGTGCCCCCAAAGAAAATGCCCTTTAACAAGTGGCTTAGGGAAACCCATTTGTCACCTTAATTGGAGGGACTGTAGAGGAGATTCAGAGCCTTTTCACACGACCCCTAAGATCCGCTGGCCACTTAAATTTGGACCAGAGATCTTGGGGGTTCGTTGCTCTTCCTGCTTCCCCACCCCTCCGCACTTCCTTGCTCCTGTCTGTGTGAGGGGAAGGAGAAAAAAAGAGAGGAAAAAAATGCAGGTTCACCTCCGAAGCCGCCCGGAGCCTCGTTGTTGTCCTGATTCCTTCTCTTAAAGGGGCAGCAGGCAAAACAACAACAACAACAAACAGACGCGAGGAGAGCCCAGCACTCACTCCCTTAAATCTGCATCAGGGATTTTCACCACCAGAGAGCAGGTACATGAAAAGTGCGCTGGGACACACTTAGGTGGGCGTGGTCGCTGGCAGCCATTTGCGGGGTAGTTTAGGGGTCGTGTATAAATACCCTCAGAGGAAGATTCTCTGCAAGTTTGGTGTATCTAGTTACCTGGAAAGAACTTTCCTGGGGGATGCTCGGTGTGTGTGTGTAAATACCTCAGACACTATAAATCCAATCTTCCCCAGACTTAGAGAAATTGTAGAGAAGAATCACTGGAAGTTTCCCCTGTTTCTATTTATTTCTAGTTAGGAAATGGGTCAATCATCCCAAAACATTGCTAGATGGATCTCTAACAAAATGATGCTCATTCACAAAGAAGAGTTAATTTTATTTATTTATTTATTTACTGATACAGACAGTTGCTCATAAACCTGCACCAGATGTACTGTTGGTGTGCTGTTCAAAGTCTTCCACCAAGAACCATATTCCAACATTAAACGTGATCAACCAAAGTTGACTGTAACAGTGACAGAGAAGGAAAAAAATCAAATTTTGTATTCCTGAACTCCTAGTTCCCTCAACTCCTTGTCCTCTGAATATGCTGGCCACAGAATCTGGTGAAACGCCCGGAAGAAAAACTTCCAGAACATGGGCAAACAGTTCAATTCCCCCCCCACACACACACACTACAGCCGTAAAATTAAATGCTGTTCCATTTTAATAAACAAAATTTAAAAAGAAAGTGACCCATCAATAAACCCAGCTTAAACAAGGCACCATATATCCAACATAGCCATGGTTAATGTGGGGGAGAGTGTTTGTAAGTCACTTGTCTTCTGTCTCCCAGCCTTTACCCAAATGTTCTTCCTTCATACTTGGGCTTCTGTTCCTCTGTCTTCTTTCAGGGTAGACCTTGCTTTGAATGGATATGTAGCATGGTGGAAGAGGAGCCTCCTTCCTTGTCTCTCCATAGAGAGTCAGGGAAACCATGTAACTAAGAGTTGATGGGCCCCCACAAAGAACCATCTGCTGTCAGGATATGAGCAGAATGCAGAATGGCATATATCTACTCTAGAGATGGGCACGACTTAGCGGTATTTTCGTTTTCGTTTTCGTTTTTCGTTTCCATTATGTAACGAAACAAAAAACGGCTCAGAACTGGAACGAAAACGGAAACGAAATGACTAATTTTGAGCCAATTTTCGTTTTTCGTTACTGGAAAAACACATAATGGAGCTAAATGGGAAGAAACGAAAAAATTTTCGTTTTTGTTTTCATTTTTTCGTTTTCGTTACGTAACAAAACGAAAATAAAAAATTTTGAAATTAGCTCACGAAAACGGAAACGAGCCGAAACGGACCCCTAGCCAAAAACAAAAACGAAAATGAAACATTTTTCTGAGTCGTGCCCATCTCTAATCTACTCCTGCCTGCACCTCAACAGACCTTTTGCAGCTAGATCCACCATGTCCCCAAAACAGCCAGTCTGGACAGGCCTTATTGTGAGCACAAATCAGAAGTAACTTGGCATGTCTGTGAAGATTCTCAGTCATCCAGGTGCGGTTTAATCTTATATTGGCCTGACAGGAAGAAGCACTGAGGTTTGATGCAAGGAACATCAGTGCTACCTTAGGTTGTGCCAAGAAGAAAACTCTATATTAGCTAAACGCTGCAGGGAAACTGGGCATAATATATAGTTTAATGAAACAAAAAAGCTGTTCCATGGTCACTCTTGGAATTTAAGGCTGATAAAGGAGATACATTTGTAAAATGATATGGTGAACCAGGAGGGTGGACAAAAACTTGGTGATTTATGGCAGCCTATAATTAATCTCATCAGGTCACCAGTAAGGTGACTGAACAAACTAGCCCACCTGAATTGGCTGTAATATATTTTTTTCATTTAAGTAATTTTATTGAGTTTTTTTTGGAGGGGGGCGAAAGAGGGAGGGTATGGGGGAGGGGAGGAAATACACTATAAAAATTACATTAAGTATATCAAGCTAAAAATACCGGTTTAACATATTTACAAATCACCAAATAATATCACAATACTATTAAGTTTGTTACTTCTTGCCATCTTTTCTGGGAAGTCTCACCATAGTCTCCCTTTAGAAAACCGGAGAATCTGTCGATTTCAATACATGAATAATTGCTCACCCAAATGTTGGAAATGTAAACATGACAGTGGTACTTTCTACCATATGTGGTGGACATGTAAAGAGGCAAAGGCATATTGGAAAATGGTAAAATTATTTTTAGAAAGATATTTGAAGATTAAGTTAGAGCTTAGACCAGAATTTTTTCTATTAAATATAGTAGATATTAATATCTCATATGACCAGAAATATGTACTTCATCATGTAATAGTTGCAGCAAGGATACTGTATGCGAAATTTTGGAAACAACCAGAAGTGCCAACAGAGAGAAACTTCCACGAAAAGATAAGAGAATGTATTGGAAATTGGCTGTAATATATTAATGTGTAATGTAGTCAGCATTTGCAGTTCTATAACACTGAAGATTTTTTTATTTGTTTCATTATTCATTGTTCATTTCGTTATGGAATGAAACAAATAACGAACTGACCCATCAAAGAAAAATGGAATAAAACGAAATAGAAATTTCTGTTTCGTTCACTTCGTTTTTCATTTGCCCATAGGAATGCATCGAAGCAATGCATTCCTATGGAAAAAAACCCAACACACCTGATCGGCGCGGGGAAACCATGGGCTGATTAGCTGGAGTGTGGGGTTTTGGCAGGAAAAAAAGAGTTTTAAAGGCCCACTCTTTCCCCCACCCAATCAGGTGTGATCAGAGATAAATAAATAATAAAAAATAAAAAAGATTAAAAAATAAAAAATAAAAAAGCATGCTGACCCATGGGCCATCTGGTTGGTGTGAAATTTAAAAACTGAAATAAAATAAAATTTTAAAATGTGCCAACCTGGCCCGTGGGCCCGCTAGTGAGTGCAAGATTTAATAAATAAATAAATAAATAAATAAATAAATAAATGCACTGACCTGGCCCATGGGCCAGCTGGTCGGTGCAAGATTTTAAAAAATAAAAAAATAAATTAAAAAAATAATTAAAAAACATAATGACCCAGCCCACAGGCCAACTGGTCAGCACAAGATTTAAAAAAATAAAAAATAAAAAATAAAACGTGCTCTGACCCGGCCCGCAGGCCAGCTGATCGACGTGAGATAAAAAAAAATTAAAAATGAAGAAATAAAAAAAATGAAAAATGAAACAAACAAAAAAAGATTTTTTAAAAAATAAAAATTCATTTCATTCTAAATGAAAGGAAACAATAAAAGACAAAATGAAAAACTTTTTTTCTAGTCACAAAGAGTCGGTCATGACTGTAATGACACAACAACAAAAGGTTTTTAAAGGTTTTTACTTGGAAGTTAAAGTCATCAGTCAGTTGTTTGGCATTGGTATGCCTCTGCTTTAGAATTGTAGAAAGGAGAATCGGTTTTTAGCTGATTATAATATTTCTGATTTTGCAACTGTTTCCCTATGGGCCAAAATTCTGTTGCATAACTGTGCACATGTATTTCAAGGTTTTGTCTGCAGTAGATGTGCTAGCACCTAAGTGGAAAGACACTTCCAAAAATGCTTCTGTTGGAGCAATGTACAATCTGTCATGCTGGGGAAGCATAATGGATAGGACAGACTCTCGCTTACAAGCATAATGCCTACAACATTTACACTAGTACTATTTTACATTACATTGACATGAACAGCATCATAGAATCATAGAATCATAGAATCATAGAGTTGGAAGGGCCCTCAAGGGCCGTCTAGTCTAACCCTGTGCTATGCAGGATCCTCTATCACAGTGCTCCCGACAGAAGGCCATCCAGCCTCTGCTTTAAAACTTCCAAAGAAAGAGACTCCGCCACACTCTGTGGCAGCATATTCCACTGCTGAACAGCTCTGTCATAAGTTCTTCCTAATGTTTAAAATAAATATCTTTTTCGGTAGTTTGAGACCATTGCCCTGCATCCTAGTCTCTGAAGCAATGGAAAACAAACCAGTCACTTCTTTGATGTGACACCCTTTCAAATATTTAAACATAGCTATCATATACCCTCTCAGACATCTTTTTGCAAGGCTAAACATTCCCAGCTTCCTAAGCCACTCCTCGTAAGACATTTCTTTCAGATCCTCAGTCATCTTGGTCACCCTCCTCTGGACCCACTCAAGATTGTCAAAATCCTTTTTAAACTGAGGTGCACAGAACTGGACACAGCACTCTAGATGGGGTCTGACCAGAGCAGAATAGAGTGGTACTATCACTTCCCTTGATCTAGACACTATGCTTCTGTTGATGCAACCAAGAATCGTGTTGGCTTTCTTGGCCACTGCATCACATTGCTGACTCATGTTCAGTTTGTGGTCTACCAAGACTCCCAGATCCCTTTCACAGGTACTATTTTCCAGCCAGGTGTCTCCCATCCTATATCTGTGCAATTCATTCTTTTTATCTAGATGCACCACCCTACATTTCCCTCTGTTGAAACCCATTCCGTTACCTTTAGCCCAGCACTCTAATCTGTCAGGGTCCTTTTGGATTTTCATCCCATCCTCTAGGGAATTAGCAACCTGACCCAATTTGGTATCATCTGCAAATTTGATCAGCGTACTCTCTATTCCTTCCTCCAAGTCATTAATAAAAATATTGAATAGCACCGACTGGACCCAGAACAGAACACTGGGGCACCCCACTGGTCACATCTCTCGAAGCTGAAGAGAAGCCATTAATGATTAGCCTTTGGGGGTGATCAGTCAACCAATTACAAATCCATCTAACAGTGGCACTATCTATCCCACATTCTAACTTCTTTGCAAGTTAGACAGGAAGTTAGATAGATAGAAATTAAAGTTAGATAGAATTAAAAATTTCTAATGGGACTTGAAAGCTATCATGATCTACCCCATGATAAGAATTTTTAAGTTGTTTTGATTTCAGTAGGGAGTTAAGCACCTTTCAGTGTCTATCCCATGGAAACCATTATATTCTACCAGTGATTGTTTACAGATTTATTATTTTGAAAATCAGATTTTGCTAAGTTGTGGATTTGAAAATCTGCAACATGATGAAAAAAATGCAAATTAATTGCTCCAGCAATGCAAGAAATGATCCACATTGTCTAGTTAATGCCTCTGTGGCCTTTCTCTCCCAGTGGCACAGTTATGTTATTTTTTAAAAAGACTCCAAGGCTTACTACTGGTTTTGTTTCCAAATAACACCACTAACAGGACTGAATTAGTCATCAGAAGCCATAAGTTTGAAAGAAATGAGTTGATATTTTACAAATACCTGGAAAAAAGGGGGATGTCCCCTCCTATATAACCATAGGATAAAAATCACACAAGAAAATTCACAGAGGGCAGACAAAAACAAAAAATGGAATGAAGGTAAACATTTTAATTACTTTCATATTATATTGCCTAGTTCTTACACTGAGAGAACATGAAAACTTTTTAAAAAATTTCTGCTTTATTTACAGATATTAAATAAAAATCCATCCATTTGGATCAGTATTATAGAGAAAAATTAAAGGGTGTGCATACAAATATACCTTCTCTGTATTTTCTATTTTCTCTGCAAGTGAAGCTGTAGAAATGAGTTCTACCAGAAATTCATTTACTTTTGGATGTCTGTGGCAGGTCTTCTCTGATCTATGGAGCATTCCAAATTTAAGTACTAAACATAAACTGGGCTGCTTAGTTTTATTTCATTACAGCCTCAGAAGGTTTGGATTCTAGATGTCTCCAGTCTCCACCACTTTCACCAAATAAATATATTGGGATTAGCTGGAAGACACATTCATATTGCAGAAGCCCATTCCTGCTGATGATGTGAGTTTGTTATTGTTTTTCCACTCCTGAATTCTATATACTGTATATGTCAGATCACTCAGAGTAGCATAATGATGTGGAATTTACAGTTCTGCTGATGTTACTTTGTTTGAACATCCACCATTCCTGACTAGAGATGGAGATTTTTTTTTAAGTGATTCATAATTCATGTTTTGTTGGACTGATAAATTGATGAACTGATGAGACAAATCAATGCATCTCCCCTTAAAAATGCATGCTATAATAGTCCTCCCTGGCATCTAGAAACACTGAATTAATGTTATACTTCTACAAAGTGGGGCCCTCTAGGAAAATGTCCTTTATCAACTGGGTTGGGAAATCCCAATCTTCACCAATATCTATTTGTCCATAAAGGGTGTGTGTGTGTTGACTTATATACCACTCCACAAGTCCATGGGAGTCCAGGAGTGAGTAAATCCACCACCTGACCTCTGGAGGAAGGTGAGCCAGCAGGAATAAGAGAGCTCAGTTCTGTATAATCGTTTTGCTGCCAACAAACCATTGTTTATTTTTATCCAGGATACGTAAATCTTAAATATCTTTGAATATCTTCTCATATGTAATCCTTGATTAGAGATGACAGAAGGGATTTTTTTAGATTTTTTGTATTACAAATACAATAATTCTCCATTCTGAGTTTCTACCTTGCAGAACAACAAACGTCATGCACCTGGGAGAAAGACTTAAATTAGAAGGCACTGAAGCTTTGCTAGGCTTAGTTTCACTCAAGTTTTCCATTCCAGTACTAGCTGGGAGCTTTCTTTCTAAGAACTAACTAACTAAATTGGTGTGGGGTACTATAAAATAACTAAAAAACTGGGAAAGTGGGATGACTGTTCATTTGAGTTTTATATTATGTTGCAGACTAAGTTGCCTCATGCTGCTGCTTAATTAGAGTGTTTCATATACAGTGGTATCTTGTATAAAGAAATTAATTCATTCCAAATGAAATTATGTTAAGCAAATTTTCCTTCATCCAAATTTCCCATAAAAATGCATTGAAAATGGAGTAATCCCATTTTTATGTTGTACAGATTTTCCCCATAGGTGATCCTGTTAGGCAAAATTCCCCTATCTCCAGAATATTTTATGTTTAACAAATTTTATGTTATACAAGCTGTTTGTTATACAAGGGTCCACTGTACATTTTTCCCAGTAGTTGGTTTAGCAAGGTTCTCTTTAGGCAAATGCACGTATCCTTTTATACATCTATGCTTGTTTTGTTTGTTTGTTTGGGCTTTCAATGTTTAGCTACAATGAGGCAGCAGAACAAGGTGGTGGTGCCCACCATGGGAAATACAATTTGAGTTCAAGTCTCAGCTATGATTGCTAAAGATAAGCTAAGACATGAATTTGACCACTTTTTCCATGCACATTTTGATTTTCCATCAGTTGTGAGTTGGGAAGCAGAAGTCAATGAGTTTTGGGTGGCTGTCTTCCTTTTCTCACCTTCCTGACCCCCTTCCCCCAAATGCCCGTGAGGAGAGGGATAATGGAGTCAAGGAAATGAAACTATACTTGCTGGATAAAAAGCGGGTGAAGGTGAGGCCAGAACAGTTTTTAACTCTTTAGTCTCTTTACAAAGCCTGTCTTCAGCAATGCCTCTCCATGTATGACAGTGGTGGTGAACCTTTGGTATTCCAGATCTTTTGGACCACAACTCCCACAGTCCTTTGTCACTTGGCAATACAGGCTTGGGATTCTGGGAGCTGTGGTCCAAAATGTCTGGCATGCAGAAGGTTCACCACCACTGATCTATGACAACAACTGCCTATGGAAACTGAATGCTAATTTGGAGCCTGAAAGTGTGCCAATGGTCAACACATTGTACAACTTTTAATCGAATAAATAATTATCATCTTCATGGTGATGCCTGAAAAGTCTTTTTTACAGGTACACCACTGGGTCTGCTGAAAAAGGAGTAGCTATAGCTCAGAAAAACAAAAAATCAAACCCATCAGACAGGTAACATTCTCACTGTCAAATGCCAAAGATGAGGACAAATTAAATCTACAAAGAACAGAACAAAAGAAGGCTGGGAAGAAGACAGGAAGAGCATTAAACAGAAATGAAGGTATGCTGTTTCCATTTCATCTCCCCCTCTGTCCACTTTCCAGAGAAATCCATTGGTCTAAAACAAAACAAAACATACTATTGCAAGTTATAACAAAAGGTAGTAGTAACTCTTGGAGAGTAACAGCATTAAAACTATAGGATGAAGTTGAACCCCAAGTAATATTAGTTATACTTTGTGTTCATAGAAATATTTCAATTTTTAAAATCACAAATAACTAGTCTGTTGATTTCAGTGGAACCACCATCTAGATCTCCCTTCTGTCCTCTAGCTTTTGAAATCTCACCAACTTTACTGACATAAAATTGATGAAAGCTGTTCCCTTGACTTGCACCATTAGTATCTGAGGCAAAACAAAAAACCCACAAAACTCAGGGAGTGAAAAATGTAGATTGGGAGAATTAGACGGCATTGATAAATTTGCTGATATCATTTGAACAGCAGTTTTATGTACAATGGTAAGACTAGGGAATTATTTTGTTTAGCCTAAAACAGGAATGCCTTGTAGAGAGAAAAATACATGGCTCAGGAGGGCAGATCTTCAGTGTTGCACATTTGATAGCCCTAATATATATTTTTATTTTTATAATGTCATTTACAAATAAGTCTCAGGGTCTTGTTACTGCTTACTAAATGTATTTAAGGTTGCTTGTTTGAGTGTTGTTTTTCACTTGCAAGATGTCTGCATCAGTTCATTGTCTGTAGACACTGCACTAAATCCAATTGTTAGTCCCATTATAGTAAGCAGGAGTCCTGAAGTAAGAGGGAGTGTTGGAGGAGTGATGCCACCTTAAAATCCCCTGGTCAGGCTGGCCCGCTAATAGTACCTCATAAGGACCCCTTCCCAATGTTGCAGGAAAAGATGGTCAATGGTTTTGAAGGCAGAAGAAGCCTTTATGCCCTAATAGCAGATAAAACCGAAGAAGCATCTTTTAAAAGAAGGAAAACTCTGATTTTAAACCCCCACTCCCTTGTGGCCTTATCCATTTCTGGAAAAGGCTTCAGGAATTAACCTCAAGGCTAAATCTGGAGCCAGAGTCCCAGAGAGAGTCCATGACTGTGTACAATCATGTTCTAGGAACTTCTGCAATGCTGCTGGAACTAATTGTATTGGTTCTGCCGTTCCATTAGACTATTCCAGTGATGTGGAGAGGGTTATTTTTTGCTGGTTTGGTAACAGTTGTAACCTCCATATTAATCTACCCAGGCCTTGTGCTCTAAAAAGGCCACATCAGCTTTGCATGCAGTGTAGAAACAACACAGAAGGTGGCAGTTACCTAGATGTTGCTAGATGCTGCTTTAGGACCTATACAGGGCATGATACTATAGTCTCTCGAGACAGGAGGATGCCTACGAAGATGATGAATCTATTTTTTATTTTTATAATGTCATTTACAAATAAATCTCAGGATCTTATTGTTTATTAAACATATCTAAGATTGCTTGAGTATTATTTTTTTCTTGCAAGATGTCTGCGTCTGTAGACACTGTACTAAATCCAATTGTTAGTCCCATTATAGTAAATCTACTGAAACAACAGGATTTATCCCAGTGCTGAATTAATAAATCCTGTTCATTTCATGGGTCAATATAGAGCCGTCATCTAGATTTATCAAGAAACTGTCCCTCAACCTCACCATTCTCAGCAGGCACATGCTAAGGAACAGCCTTGGGTCATTTTAAGGAGAAAGGAGGAGTAAAAATATTTTTGATTGTATAAATATACAGGACTCACTCTGGGGGAAGCCTGTATACTCTCTTTTCTCAATGCATATAAACTTCCATAAGATTTCTTTAGGAGAATCAGCTGTAGACTGAGGCAGATGTAGAATGAAACTACATCTTTTCCAATTACACTTTCTGAAGTTTTTGATCAGAATAAGCATTTTATGAAGCACACTCTTACCAAGCCAGTGCCAGAATACAGATCATACTTTGCACAGGCAGGTTCCTAGAAAATAGATCTATGCGGAGGAACTTTCTGAATGATAAAATTCCTATTGATAATGGCTTCCTACTTTGGCTCAGACTAGAAGATGAGTAGAAGAAAACGGGTGGTTTCATAGCAGTTCAGAGAGAGAGATGAATTTAAACTGGAGAAAATTGCAAACTGAGAAATAAAGGGGGGTTAAGAGAGGAGAACTAGAGCAGTGGCTCTCAACCCATGGGACCCCAGATGTTCCTGGACCGCAACTCCCAGAAGTCTCCATCACTAGCTGAGCTGGCCAGGATTTCTGGGAGTTGCAGTCCAGGAACATCTGGGGACCCACAGCTTGAGAACTACTGATCTAGAGTAATAACTGTTATTAAATTTTCTCTGTCTAGGTCAACAGATTTGGAGATCTTGAAATAAAGAACAAAACAGATCATGTGGAGTTCATGCTTGTTGGTTTCACCGATTCCCCTGAACTACAAAAAATTCTCTTTGGTGTGTTCCTAATCATATATGTTTCTGCCCTTGCTGGTAACTTCATCCTCATCGTTACAATATGCAATTCTAGGAGTCTTCACACTCCTATGTACTTCCTGCTTGTCAACCTGTCATTAGTTAATGTCTTCTCCATTTCAGTTACGACTCCTAAACTTCTCCAGACTCTTTTGACCCACAGAAAGACCATCTCATTCCATGGCTGCGTCGTCCAGGTCTATCTCATCATATGGGCTTTGGGGACAGAACTTCTGCTGCTCTCCTTCATGGCTTTTGACCGTTATGCTGCCATTTGCCAACCTTTACGATATACCATCATCATGAGGAAGGAAGTATGTGTTGGCATAGCCGCTGCAGTGTGGGTTGCTGGAATGGTCAACTCTGCAGTTCATGCCGGATTTATATCACAGCTCTCCTTCTGCGACTCCAACATCATCAATCATTTCTTTTGTGATATACCTCCAATACTGGATCTTTCATGTTCAGACACCTATTTAAATCAGTCTCTGACTGCTGTCTCTGATGTGATATTTGGGATTGGTAGTTGTGGGTTAACAATGACCTCGTATTTACTTATCTTGAAAGCGATCTTCAGAATCCGTTCCACTGAAGGGAAGAAGAAAGCTTTCTCCACATGCTCCTCTCATCTCATTGTTGTCAGTTTTTATTTCTCTGCAATCATTTATACATATATTAGGCCCTCGTCTGTCTATTCTCCAAATAAGGATAAGCTTGTTTCTCTCCTTTATTCAGTAGTAACGCCAGTTGTTAATCCCATAATATATTCGCTGAGAAACAAAGAATTTAAAGAAGCATTTAGAAGGCTCGTCACAAGAATAGTTTGACTGTTTCCTGGGCCTTGAGGTTGATCCACATCCATTTGTAACAGCTTTTGTGAGAAAAGAAAGTTAAATGTGTTGGAGGCAACTAACTCTTGAATTTAGATTAAATATGTTTCATATCATATGACTCATTTTACACCGGGGAATCCTTGTTTTAAAAAAAGTCATTTAACATTTAAGACATAGATTTTGCATCAAAATTCATTGAAATTGACTCTGAATACTTCCTTTTGATCCCTGGCAGGCATTAAAAGGAGAAAATGGGGATCATTCAATCGACCAGCAGTGGTGAACCTTTGGCACTCCAGATGTTTTGCATCACACTTCCCAGAATTCCAACCCTGTATTGCCAGTGACAAAGGACGGTGAGATTTCTGATCTAAAACACCTGGAGTGCCAAGGGTTTGCCACCAATGTTATAGACCCAGAAGCCTGTTTAATTGCACCAATATTATTTTAGATAGAAATTGGCCTTTGCTTAATGTACATTGTATCTAAGGCTGCTATCCCACGACCACTGAAAACCACTTCAAACTGTTTGAAGATGTGGTTCATAAAATCATGTCCCCACAGCCAGCAGACTTTTTTAAAAGTGTGGTTACACCCACTTTAGCGCAACCCAGTGAATTTTCTAAGTACCTGGTGATGAGGTGGTAAAAAATGTATCTCTGTTCCGATGTGGATTTTAAACCAGTACTTGAGTCCATGGCAAAATGGAAACATCACTTCAAAATATTTTCACCCCCATTACAGTGTCTTTCAGTGATTTTATTATTATTATTACTATTTGAAATTCCCAGTTTGGGATATTGGTACAGTGGAAGCTCAGTGCCATTTTTGTAGCACTGAAACGGCACGTGTTTAACTTATTTCTGCTAACACCCACTTTAGGCATGTAACACATGGTTTTCCTAGGAGGTAAAATACCATAATGCATGGGAAATTAAAATAGAAAACATTTGCATTGAATGAACAATGACAGTTTGAAGCTGGCATGTCGATATGCAACCCCTGGGTGGTGGTGGTGGTGGTTTCTCATACTAACAGACACGGTTCGTGGTCATGGAGACACAAAAATGCATTTTGGGACACATGAACTGCATCTTCAACTATGTGCCATTTGAGTCAAATTTTCCAGTCATGGGAAAAATTAACAGCCTAAGACTGTTAACTGACTTGTCCATGATGTCTTCCATGAAGAATTTCAATATATTTAAAGTCTGCAAGGTCCCAATATTAGTTGCAATCACCATTATTGGCACTCCATTTACATGCCTCCATTTACCACCTTGGGTGATTTAGCATATCTCACTAGTCAAAATTCTATAAGGGATTTACACTAGCATAAAGGTAATTGAAGAAATCGTGGCAGTGAATTATGGTATTTGACAAGCTCCTGAATGTAGTACTTCAAAGCTGTAAGAATTGTGGATGTTTGCAATATATGAAGTATTTTTGTGCTTGTGGAACATAGAAGCTATGTAGATAAAACCCGCAAAACTAGGCAAGTTGTTCTTGCTTGGAATTATTAGAACATTGAAAATGCTTATACCTTGATACTTAGACGATTCTTTATATAATTGGAAATGATAGTCTGTTTTCATTCTAGTAGAATTAACCCATAACTGGGATTGAGGACAGCTTTGATGAGCAGAGGCTTCAGATCCCCCCCCCCCCGAGGTATATAAAATTCTGTAGGGTTTTTATAGAGATGCCCTGAACAGACAAAAGCACATTTGGACTGCCACTTACACTCTGAAACAAACATCCTTTCTTCTGACTTGCTGAATCTCAGCCTGAATCAGGACTGACATCTGGATTTCTGAAGATCTAAAATTCCCATTTACAGGAATGAAGATGCAAAAATAACTTTAAGGGGTTCTTCTATGTTGCCATTAAAACTTTGCAAAATGGGGTATCCTAACAAGACAACTAAATATTCTAAATTTAGAACACTCAGCTCTTCATAGTTTTGAGAAAGATACTCCAGGATTCCCGCTTTCCTCTTTTCCCTCTCTATGTCACAGATTTCTCTGCATGAGTGGCGATGAGTTTGAAGATGGTAGGTTTCTATTCACTTGGAGAGTCCTTGTGTGAAGAAAATCTTTAATTTTATTATTCTTTAAGAATATTCACACAAATGGTTTCTGAAATTCTTGAACACGTTTATTGAAGGAACCCTAGGTGGAAGGAATAAGGGAGGAATTCCTGAGTAGTTCCTAGCATTCTCAAACAGACTGAGGCTTGACCAGTTCAACAGTAACACAAACAATGTTAGATGCTCCAGAAGTGGTTTCTGGTGGCCTGGAAGTCAACTCTTTTTTTAAAGTGACTTCTGGTTCACTGGAAACTACTTCTGGGGCTCCGACAGGCCCAGGAAGCCCACCAGAGGCCTTCTCTGGGCAGTGACAGGCCTGAGGTAACTGCAGGAGGCCTCAAACAGGCCCATGCAACTTGCCTTGGGAACCCATGCCTTCTTATACTGTGATTCTGCAATATACTGGGATCGTAGTATATGAAGCGCAATTTATTTATTTATTTTATTTTATTTTATTTTATTTTATTTGTTACACTTCTATACTGTACCATCTTCCATAAGGAACTCTGAGCGGTTTACAGAATTAAAAAAAAACAGATAAAACAGTAATATTGAAACAACAGGTAGTGGGGGATGACTATATAAGCATTGTGCTTTGGTTTGATGACTCTCCAATGGGAGCCGGAGAGAAAGAAGACTAGGGTTGGCTCAGCTCCAGCAGTCTAAGGCCATTCTCTGCCTCCTCCTTCCTACTGCGGCAATTGAAAGGAGAGCATCTCTGCCAAGGAGCCTGCTATAGTCAGCAAGCAGTGGTCCAAGAAGGAGCAGGAGTCAGAAAACAGTGCTGCTGTCCTCAGTGTGGGCATATAAGCCCTATGTGTTGTGAAACCCATTCAGAAACACAATGGCAATGACCTCATTAAGGAGGACTGCACAGAAAAGCCTCCTGGTGGTGTTAACTGGAGGGTGTATGGGGGCTCAGAAGAGTCTACACCAGTGGTGTCCAAACTTTGGCCCTCCAGATGTTTTGGACCACAACTCCCAGTATTCCAAGCCTAGATTGCCAATGACAAGCACTCTGGGAGCTGTGTTCCCAAACATCTGGAGGGACAAAGTTTGGACACCCCTGATCTAGGCCCCTTGTCCAGTTGGAACCAGCACTTTGAATTCAACTTAGAAATAGATCAGCAACCAATGGAGCTGCTGTAACATAGGGGGGTTATGTGATCCCTGTAACCAGCCCAAGTCAACAATCAGACTGCTGCATTTTGGACTTGCTGATGTTTGTACATACTTTCAATAGGCCACTGCTCATAGAGCTCATTACAATATTTCAGTTTATGGAACATTAGAACGAAGATGGAACACCGGCTGACTGGCAAGGGCAGTCAAAGCCCTAATGTAGAAATTATTGCTTCTAATTCCATATAAAACATACATAGCCATTAAACTTATGGTATATCAGCCACATAAGTGTGTGTGTGTGTGTGTGTGTGTGTGTGTGTGTGTGTGTGTGTGTGTG
>JAHTLZ010000111.1:17485916-17497696 GCA_023846285.1 Phrynocephalus versicolor | reverse complement strand
TATCTATCTATCTATCTATCTATCTATCTATCTATCTATCTATCTATAAAAAGAGAGTCATGCTGGCCAGTATGAGTCAAAGACTGGTCCAATAAGAAGTAAGCGCACATCATCCATAGTTCTGTTTTTCACTGAACTATGTCCCGTTAAAACTAGACTTTCTTTAGTATGTCCAAGAGTATAGGGTTGGCCTTCATATGCTTTATGGACACTAATTCAAGTTTTACTAGCCAACACATAAAACTACAATTTCTATGATTACTAAGGATATGACAAAACACTGCTAAGTTGCTCATGTTTAGAGATGGGCACGAAATGATTTTTTTTCATTTTCTTTTTCATTTTTGTTTCATTTCCTAACAAAATGAAAAACAAAGTTCCTTTAAAAATGAAATGAAACAAAATGTAAATGTTCATTTTGTTCCATTTCATTTTTTAAAATTTTTCAGTGCTTGTCAAAATAATACAAATAATAAAAATAAGCAGTGATCAGCTGGCACACAGGGCCACATGCCAGCTGATTGGCACTTGTAAAAAAGAGTGCTATAGGCTGGCAGGTCCCCGTGGGCCAGCTGATCAGCACTTGTAAGAAAAAGAAAAACTGCCTATCACCAGCAGGGACCCGCATGCCAGCTGATTGGTGCTTGTAAAAATGAATGCTAAAGGCTGGCAGGGCCCCGTGCACCAGCTGATTGGCGCTTGTAAAAAAAAGTGCAGATTGCCAGCAGGGCCCCACATGTCAGCTGATCAGCACTTGTAAAAAAAGAAAAAGTGCCGATTGCCAGCAGGCACCACTTGCTTATTTTGGGGTGCAGTGGCCATCTATTCTCCAGTTTTTTAAAAGAAGTAGATGTGGTCCCGTAAGTTTAGTCAGCACTTACAGGAACTATACAAGGTACTGGCTCTTATTCCAGAACATCTTGGATAAATCTTGTAAAGTGCAGTCTACAACCTAGTATGGATTTACAGCCCTACCAGAACTGGAGTCACCAGCCACACGTCATCCATGCTGAGCAGTCTCATTAGCCCTAGCCAGAATAATCAATACCAAGGAATGTTGGAAGCTGCATTTTGTTCTATCTCACTTTAAAGAGGATGGGCAGCAGTGAACTTGTGGAAGTCATGGGTCTATTGCCCTTGGCATGAACACACTGCATCAAAGACTTCAATAAGACTTCCACCTGGAACCATGCTTTTTCTGTTGCTGGCCCCATATGGTAGAACCAGCTTCCCAGCGATATTAGGACCATGGAGCCCCGCTTTGCCTTTAGGAAGCGATTAACAAACAACTTGGCTCTTCCAGGCTGCTTTTGGCAACTAATGGAGGTTGAATGTCATTTATTTATTTATTTATTTATTTATTTATTTATTTATTCATGCCCCCACTCTATACTTTTACTGACCTCTTAAACGTCTCAGTGTTTAGTTTTATGTTTTATTTATGTGTCTTATAATGGATTTTATATTGGTTTCCTATGTTCTGAACCACCCAGAGTTCCCTGGGAAAGTTGGACAGTCAAAATAAATAAATAAATAAATAAATAAATAAATAAATAAATAAATAAATAAATAAATAAATAGTAATATTATCTATAGGTAATTACTTGATAGATTATGAATGATTTAATAGATTATGAATGAGAATTACTTAATAGATTACTTAATAGATTATGAATAAGAATTCTGATAAATTCACCGCTATGTCTTGAGGTTTTCTACTTGGCATGATATGAAAATATTTCTGTTTAGGGAATATTTAGTTGAGTCCTCAGCATTTAATCAAAACCATGTAGTTATTATTATCATAACATATCAGGTGCAGTGCAGCTCATAGGAGTTGCAGGTTGGGAATTAAATGTATAAATGATGAGATGAACACCAGGTGGAAGCAGAGATTAAGACATGAGAGGAGCAAGGTTACTGCTGTTCTGGGATCTTCCTAGCAATAGGACAAAATCTTAGTCTTATTTTCATACTGCACAGCTGGAAGAGACCTTAGGGATCATCAAGTGCAGAGCCTGTCAAGGAGGTCCAGTGGGGAATTAAACTCTCAACCCCTGGCTCCAAAGCCAGAGACGTAATATTTCATATCTGACTCAAAGGCAGACCAAAGCTATGAAATTTGTCTGAAATCCTATGTATATAGCTGCAAACGTGTGCATTTCCCCACTTTTTAAAAGCAAGCAGCCATTTTCCTGAATACTACTTTATGTATGTATTTCCCTAATTGACAGAGGGGTTTTTTGGGGGGAGAGGAGGATCAAGTTCTCTTTCTCTGTCCCACATTCTCCAACAGTTCCCAATATTGACAGGGATGCTGAGGGAGCCTCAGATTTTCATGGGGGAAATCAGAAATTTTTAAATCCCCAAAGCCAACATGATCAGCCTTACATGGCATAAATTATGCTGCTTGATTTCAAACAGTGATTGGAATCCTGTTGCAGTAGCTATGCCAGCATGAAGGCTATCATCATCTCATTATGCTACCATGCAATTTAATATAATGCTTTCTATCTACCCTTTCAGATTCTGAGATGCCTTGGGGTCATCCATCTTTGGGATGGATGGGCAGTTTTAAGATATTAGAATTGCCTCCCATCCTGAAGCTCCTAATGGCTTCCCTGGGTCAAAAAAGGATCCATAGGTCATGTCAGACCCTGAAGGAGGAATGGGAAGCTCTAAATTGAATTGAGGGTAATGTGGGCTCAAATTCTTTCAAGCTCATAGAGGAAAGAAACAGGATTTAAGAAGGCATGTATTAGAAGGGCGGGCATATCATCTGATACATCATGTATAGAAATATTCAACCCCATGGTGGTTTGGAGATATGTATCTCGATGTAACTTATGTTTTTGGGTTGCAGGGGAAAACATGGATGGCAAAACCAGCAATGACATGGGCTGCTAAGCAGTGCAATCAACTTTGGAAAGGCAAAAGCAACTTCCTTCTGCCCCCCTCCAGGAAGATGTGCCCAGGAAAACATGTATTGAAGGTGTACAAGATGTCATTTGGGCATCCTCAACCTGGCTCTTCCCATTGTGACCATTTACTTCCACAGGCGTAGCTAGGGCTTCCAGAGCCTGGGGCAAAAGTCAGTTTTTGTGCCCCTCCTCAACACACAGAAGCGAGTTCCCCTGCTGCCACTCCCATTCGGCCTGCCCGAGCCACCCAGAAGGTTCCCCTCCTCCCACGGTACCAGCCCGCCACCCCCACCACCTTGGACGGAGCATTGGTGCATGTATTGGGGCATGACAGATTCAGCAAGGGTGAGATAGCACAGAAGAAGTGCCTAATAGTATTTTTGCTACAAAACTGTAAGTAGGAGATCACCATCACAGATGGAAAGGTAACTAGGAAGCCACCTAGCCAAGAACTAATGCTTAAAACCATGCAAACTCTGTGATTCATGAATTATATATAATGTAGAGGGTGACAAATGGCCAAATATCTATCATAGGCCATGGTTTCTAGGAGAAAAGACTCAGAAGAAGACAGGGATAGGAAAAAACACAGATGAGTGAGGCAACGTCCCAAAGTAATTGTCTTCTTCTCCAGAAACAGATTGGAGAACAACTTGAGCATTGTCAGAGATACACAGATAATTTCTAAAAGGGAAAAGTTTCCCAAGAAGAAGTACATAGGGGTGTGAAGACATCTGTTCAATGAAATTGTTAAAATAAGGAGGATATTTTCCAGCAGAGTTAGCAGGTAGATAGGGCACAAATAATGCAAAGAATAATCAATAATTGATGCTGTGCATGTTCAAGAAAACCCAAAATTATAAATTCACAATGGAGGTTTTGATTCCACATGTTGCAAAAATGGTTTAGGGAAAAGTGAATTTAAAAATGTTCTTGTTCCTCTGGCATGGTCCTGTAACAGAAATAAGGAGAAATGAACAGAGACAAATAACTGATGCAAATACAAAAGGAGGTTTATTTGAGGCAAGGGGGGGGGGAATGAAAGAAGTCTTTCTAAGACTGGAGAAGCCAAATTTGGATAAGGCAGCTCAAACAGCATAGGTTGCACATACAGTACCTATATTTAGAAGGTTGCAAAAAAGATCTAACAGAAAGAGTCAATAATACTGGATGGTTTTCCAATTCCCCCAGTATTTTTGGTACCAGTAACTGTTGTGGTTACATGCTGTTGCATGTCAGCACTTGTGACATCTGAAATAGTCCCTTGGATTCAAAAGTGGCATCTCTCAGGCTATAGTAACCCCTTTCTAAAGAATATCTCTTCTATTGCCACTGAGTGTTGTTTTTGGCTTCCTGTGATGTAGAAAACTCAAACTCATCCATCCCTGTTGAGTGAAGTACAGACTTCTACATGTAGGCCTGGGGAACAGATTGTAAATACATCAAAGGCCAGATAGGATCAATTTGCATTACATTTTATAAACATATCTTTGTTCACATCGACACCAACATTAAGCCTGTAGAGATACAGACAGAGGCAGACATAGTATTATTTAGTCAAATTGCGATGGGTTCTCTTGTAGTTACATAACCTGAAATGGGTGGATATGTTAAGTGGAAGATTGAAAACCACCAGAAATACCTTGTCAGTGTTCTTAATCTTGGCTATTGAAATTGGCCAGGGTTGAGGTCCCATAATGAACTTCAGAAGCACTGAATGCTTCTCTGAGGTAAAGTGTAGTTCTCACTGCCTTTAAAGTGGCACCAATGAGATAATTACTAATACTGCAAATTTATGAAGACTTTTCCCTTATGAACATAAGAAGAGCCATGCTGGATCAGGCCAAAGGCCTATCTAGTCCAGCTTCCTGTATCTCACAGTGGCCCCAAGATATGCCTGGGAGCTCACAAGACTAGATATCTGTCTCCTGATACCACTCCCCTGCATCTTGCCCTTAAAGTACCCTGGTGTTAAGCCTGGAGATTACACATCTCCATCATGGTTTGTAACCTGTGATGGAGTTTTTCTCCAGAAATCTGTCCAATCCCCTTTTGAAGGCATCCAGGCCAGATGTCATCACCACATCCTACAGCAGGGAGTTCCACAGACTAACAATACACTGGGTAAAAATATATGTTCTTTTACCTGTTCTCACTCTCCCAACCCTCAGTTTGAGTGGATGTCCCCTAGCTCTGGTATTTTGTGAGAAGGAGAAGAACGTCCCTCTATCCCCTTTACTCATGCCCTGCATGCCCTTAATATCAACAAGTGAATACTGAAAATGAATCAAAAATAGTATGTCATAAGTTATGGGCGTTCCAAGGAAGCCCAAACTGGCCCCATTATCCTCCTCTTCTACCAGCAGGCAAAGCTATTTTTATTTAGACGAGGTTTAGTCCCTGATTGACTGATGGACAAGTCACTTCATTGTTCTGGTTTTATGATAATTCATGTGCTCAGTGGACTAAGGCTCTGAAAACTGTTGGCTGCAAAGTCGGCAGCTCAGTGGTTCAAATCCTGGGTGCCATGCAGTGGAGTGAGCCCCCACTGATAACCCCAGCTCCTGCCAACCTAGCAGTTTGAAAGCATGTTAAATGCAAGTAGATAAAAAATACCGCCGAAAAAAGCGGGAAGGTAAAACACTGCTTCCTTGCAGCCATGCTGGCCACGTGGCCATGGATTTGCACAACACTGGCTCTTCAGCTTAAATACGGAGATGAGCACTGCCCATAGAGTCGGACATGACTAGCATGCATATGCGGTAGAGGGGGGAACCTTTACCTTTACCTTATTTGAATATTGAGGATTGTTTTTAGCGGTGTCTATTAATTTATCTTGTAGTTGTAAGCTCTCTTGAATCCTTTTTAAGCGATGAAGATGGAATATAGTTTAAAAAGTAAAGAATATTTAATGCCCAGATTCAGGGTATGGGCGTATATGTCGACAAAACTCTATCTCAGTTTTTTTTATTTTTTTATTTATTTATTTATTTATTTATTTATTTATTTACTTTAACAGAGAGCAGCCCTTCCTATGGAGCGCATAAACCAAGAATATCCTCAGTATTCCTTTTTATCCTCAATACAAGGGTTAATAATACAATTATTAGAATCATGTTTCCCCTTAAGATCATGAGGAATTCTTTAGAGACAAAATCACAAGGCAATTCTTTATTGCAAAAATATAAGTGTTCTACCAGCATCTCAGTCAGAAAGCTTTCTTGTGGAAGGACTTTTCAAATTATGTCTGTGAAGATTCTCAGTCATCCAGGTGAGTTTATCTGGACGTTGAGTCATGGCTACTGGACTTCTTTTTCGAGAGATAGAAACGTTTTGCTGTTCATCCAAACAGCTTCATCGGTCTGAATACAGCTAGTGCAAATCCTCCATCTTATAGGCAGCCTTGACCTCTTGTCACCCTGGCCTGAATTAGGCTCATAAGATGAACAATGGCCTAAACAGGCTCGTTAGGGAGACAATAGTATCCTTAGCCTTAAGGTGAACAATGGCCTAAGGTGCTGAAACCTATCAAGAATGGGTTGTTAGCTATGGCCTTGGTGGTGAAGGCTTTTTGATTTGTCTCGGTACTTTGGATAAGTAAAATGACAAGGAAGCCAGTTAATATATAATTTTTTATAACTAGGGGACTATAAGAGCATTCTGGAATATTGATGAGATGACTGGTGATCTATGCAAAGCCAAGAGAAGTTCAACAGGATGGAGGAAAAGAATATGCCTTATAGTTCTGATTACTGCCTATCTGTTTCCATCTCAAAGGATTTCGGCAGGGGCAGCTCATCCAGTGAAAGACTTTGATGGATCACAAGCTCTGAGGAAAAGCATCACACTGCCCAAAAAGGCACAGAATATATACAAGAGGGAAAATAATGCTATCCAATTTCCTATCAGCCTTACATTCAGGTAATTCCAAAGTACTCAGTATAAAATTGTACAGTAAAACTTGATGCAATATAGTATTTGAGAAATGTTATTCATTTGTTTCTTTTAGGTTCAGAGTGACCCCTTTCCCATTACAGTGGATCTTTGTATAACAAGTGGTTTGTTTAACAGAAAATCCAATTAAAGGCAAAAATTTCCAGAGATAGGGGGAAATCACTTAACATAATCGCCTATGGGGCCAATCCGTACAACAGAAAAATGGTTGCGATTAGGGATGAATCAGTTTTCAATGCATTCCTATGGGAGATTTGTACAAAAGAAAATTTGCTTAACAGAATTTCATTTGGAGTGAATTAATTCCTTTATACAAATTACCACTGTACACCAGTTTTGGAAGAAGAAGCTGTGTCAGTGTGTTTCAGTATGTGTAAAAGTGGTCTGCTTATATACCGCCCCATACCACTTCAAGTAGTCTCTGGGCAGTTTACAGTTTAATTACAGTATGCAGGCTACGCACTCCCCCCCCCCCACAAGCTGGGTACTCATTTTACCAACCTCAGAAGGACGGAAGGCTGAGTCATCCATGAGCCTGCTACCTGAGATTGAAATAAAAATGAATCCTGTAGCATATGTGATGATCAACAGCTTTCATTCTGCATTAGAGCTTAAAGCACTCTCTGGGTGGTTTACAATTGAACAGAGATGGGTGTTTCATTTCAGAAGGGCTCTGGTTCTGAAATGAAACACATCAGAACAGCTGGCATTTGGAACTGGCATTCACCTGCCGGAATGAAATCAGCCACTGACTTACCTTTCTTTGGGTCTCATGGGGCGAAATTCCAATCAGGAAGAAGCCTCCAATGTGTCATCTTTCCTTCTCCCTGGCACTGGCCAATCAAATAGGGAGGTGGGATGATGCATGTCCCTGTACAGCTCCTGATTGGCCAGTCCCAGGGAGCTGTTGTTGCAGTTACTGGAAACATTGTGTTGCCTATATTACTGGGGCAAAAAATATGCTTCTGCCTCATCTTTGGATTGCTAGTTTAACCAGTAGCTGGGTTTTATCAAGGTTCTGGCTCATTTATTCATATTCCTCTGGCAACTAGTTCAACAATCAACTGGTCGTCCAGAAAATGTCCTCCCATTTTCCAATGTCACGTGACCTTCCTTTGTAATATCACAATGATCCTTCATTTTGTCATGACAAGGATTTGTCTTGTAGTCTCAACAAACAGGGCAACAAGAATGACAGTCTTAAATTTTGTGTGTTCAAATTTTGAACTGTAATACAATATTATTTACTTCCAGGTAAAATTTTGGCCGTACATGTAAATCACAAATTGGTTTGGTATGCAACATGAATTTGACCTGAGACATGAAGACATAGGAGGTACCTGATCTACTATTAAGCAAATTCGTCTTTATATCATCAGAAAACAGATGGAAAAGTACAAGGAAGAACAAAATATGACAGGTGTGATGGAATTCATCCTTCTTGGCTTCCCTGGGTCTCAATCTTCACAAATGTCTATGTTCATATCCTTTCTTACAATGTACATCCTGACAGTTTGTGGAAATGTGGCCATTGTAATTCTGGTAACAACAAACTATCATTTCCATACTCCTATGTATTTCTTCCTTTGTAATCTTTCCTTCCTGGAGATCTGGTATACAACAACATCAGTCCCTAAACTTCTTGTTATCCTTCTTGGGCGAACCAGGAGTATTTCTTTTGCTGGGTGTATTGTGCAGTTGTACTTTATTTATTCTTTTGGGTGCACAGAACAATTACTGCTATCTGTCATGGCATACGACCGATATTTAGCCATTTGTTACCCTCTGCACTATAGAACCATTATTGTCTTAAGTCTTTCCAGGAAATTAGCTTTAGGTTGTTGGTTGGTTGGATTCTTTGTTGTTTCTGTTCCCACTTACCTCATCACAACATTGTCCTTTTGTGGGACCAATGTAATTAACAACTTCTACTGCAATATTGATTCCTGGATAGTTCTGTCCTGCACTGATACCCGTGTGATTGAGATGACAACTTTTGTCATAGCCCTCATCATTGTTGTGGGCTCATGTGCAATAACTCTTTTTTCCTATGTATGTATTGTCTACACCATCCTGCACATGCCCACCACCAAAGGACAACAAAAGGCTTTCTCCACATGCTCTTCTCATTTCACCCTTTTGCTTATGTGGTATGGCTCCACCATTTTCCTGTTTGTCAAGTCTTCAAAACACATTATCTCAGAAGTTAACAAAACAGTGAATGTTATTTGTCTGATTATGGTCCCATTGCTGAATCCTTTTGTCTATACTCTAAGAAATAAAGAAGTAAAGAGGGCCTTGAGGCAGTCCATGCTGTACTTTGGTAGGAAAATGTGTGTTAAATGATTTCAAGTGTGTTTTTGTTTGCTCATGAAGTGGTCACTATATTCTCTTCGGCTGAACCAATATCAATTCCAACTGAAAGAATGTAAGAAAGAAAGAAAGAAAGAAGGAAGGAAGGAAAGAAAGAAAGAAAATGAATTTTGCACCAAAGACCTTCCATTTTGTAGAAAAATGTGTCTGGAAGCCTACTAATGTTCATGCAAAGTTTTCATAACTTGTCAAGTTGCTACGGCTAACTGAAGTGAATTAATGAAGTGCCAATGGTGGTATCACCAGGAAAAGAGACTGAGATATACTTACTATTACACTTTAATCACATGTAGTAAATTATTTCACATTATGCAAATACCAGGATGATTGTGTCTAGGACATTTTACATAACATTGACAGGCTAATACTCTGCTATATAAAATGATTCTGGACTTCATATAGCCATGCCCACTAAGCTCTTTAGACAATTGTGTGGTTGTCTTTCTGTGCACCGAAAAGCTATTTCTAACCATGCCTAGCATTAGAACAGTGGTTCTCAATCTGTGGGTCCCCAGATATTCCTGGACTGCAACTCCCAGAAATCCTGGCCAGCTCAGCAGTGATGAAGACTTCTAGGAGTTGCAATCGCGGAACGTCGGAGGACCCACAGGTTGAGAACTACTGCATTAGAAGATGTAAGCTAAAATATGCTTCTGCTTTTCCTTTGTCTTTGGGCTATGGACCACTGGAAGGTATAGCCCCATGTTTTTCTCATTTATACCAGTCATGAGTGATCTCAACAATAGGACTGGAGACCATTTTTCAGTTTTACTGCCACCCATGTGTCTGTTTCTTTTGTCCTGCCCCAATTTCAGTGGGGCAGTGCGCATACACGTGGCAAAAGAGTCTGCTTCACGTATTGTCTCCCTAATTTTTATTGTTATTTTCTTACTGTGGTAGTTACTGTCCAACTTCCAACAATAGGTAATAAAAATGGATTTTACTTTACTTAAAAAGAGTGGTTTTTCAGTAGTAGGACTATGAACAAAATAAATATTTTTAAAAATAGTATTTTAGGGTGACCAGGGCCTGCCACAGGGAGTATAAAGGAACTCCCGACTCAAAATAATTCCCACATTTCCTAGACTGCTTTACATACATTAACGGTTATTCATCAATACTCTTTCTAATTCCCCTTTAATTAAACACCCTAAAAGGACCCATCTTATAGGGTTTTTTCTTTTTGCTATCTTACCGAGTATTTTTATTTTTATCTCTGTTATTTTTTCTATTATGTGTTTGATTTTGTTTTTCTTTGCTCTTTTATTGTTGTTAATCACCCAGAGTTCCTTTGGGAAGACGGCTGGGATAGACATACAATAAATAAATAAATAAATAAATAAATAAATAAATAAATAAATATCTTT
Source organism: Phrynocephalus versicolor (assembly GCA_023846285.1). Classification (NCBI taxonomy): domain Eukaryota; kingdom Metazoa; phylum Chordata; class Lepidosauria; order Squamata; family Agamidae; genus Phrynocephalus; species Phrynocephalus versicolor. The sequence goes on along the minus strand of JAHTLZ010000111.1, from coordinate 17,487,081 downwards.
TAATCTATATACAGTACTTGTGTTGTTTTTTTCATTCCATGAAAACAATTTGAATTATAGTAATTGGAATAATTACAGTGTTAGTGTAATGGCCTTTGCCATCAGACCTAGGGGATTGGAGGATACCACAGTTAATCTCAACATCTCCCTTGATTTTTTACGTATGTAACAACAGAAATATTGTCCAATCTAACTCATAATGATCAGGTGAACCCATGTTTCTCCTAGCTGAACACTTTTATGGAGTGCTCACTTATGCATAATTTTCCCGTATAGTATTAAGCACACTATCTCAATGATTTTTTGTTTGTTGGAAAGTGGAGTTAAATAAAGCCTCCATGGGCATGGGGTCACAAAGAGTCGGTCACGACTGAACAACACAACACACACACAGTACAGCTTCAGAACACAGAGTAACTCAGACTGTTTGCTTGTTTTCCAAATGGAAGTCCCTGTTGCTGTTTGTGCAGGCTTTTAATGGGAATAGGGGGCCCATTGAATCTTCATGAGCTACTTTATTTTTAAATTATTAATATTTATTGTTAAAATAAGTAAAGTAACAACAAAAACTTAAATCATGTTACTGAATAATACATTTACATTGCATACATAAAACTAAATTTAATGAACTACAACAATTGACACATAAACATTAACATTTTGGCTTAATATTCATAATGAATCAAGTTATTAGCATTCTAAATTCATCCGTTTGTATTCATACAAATTGATAACCCCAATAAATATGAATCAACAATTTTAGTAATTTTTATTTGTGAATTTGTCAGGCTATAAATGGTCCCCAAGGGATCTAGATATGCCAAACATGTGGAGAAGCTTCCTATGACTCTTCTCTACAGTCCTTCCAAGTTTGGTGAAGATTTGGTTTCCCCAAACTAGTTGCTAAAATGACCCACATTTTGGGTGTATAACTGTCTGAAACCCAATCTTCACCAAACTTGGAAAGATTATAAAAGGGATCCGTGGTGTGATTAATGTGAGAAACTGGGAGAAATGAGTGCCCATGTTATGTAATCTATTCAATGCTTACTGTATTACATTCCAATATTTTATGATAGTGTGGGCATAATGTTTAGTCAACTCTATAATGGTGACAGGGGATCAGCTGCCTCTACAACTGGATTGGTCTTCCCAACTTCTCCTT
>JAHTLZ010000111.1:17447356-17458317 GCA_023846285.1 Phrynocephalus versicolor | reverse complement strand
TCTTCAGACATTCTGCTGCTATATGTCTGAAGAAGTGGATGTGTCCATGAAATGTTACATTAAAATATGAAAGTTAGTCTTTAAGGTGCCACATGTTTTATGTCTTTTGTTTTGTTTTGTTTTTCTGTGATTTTTGCCTGAAATTTTTAAATTGAATGACACCAATGACATGATCCTATGCATTTCTACTTGTAAGTTAAAGCCGGGGTTCATTTGGCACATATCTGCTATCTTTCTCTATTTTTTTTAAAAAAAACCTGCTCCTCACAATACTTTGTAAGTCATTTAAAACCTGCTCCCTCCTCCTGGCTCTATTCAAATGAGAAAAGGGAATTGAAAACCAAGAACTGAGCAGGAGTGATGTGGAGGAAAATAAGGAAAGGGTGATGAAGGAGTAAAACAGGAAAAGGAGAAGGGGAAGAAGAGAAAGGGGAAAGGAGGGGTAGATAAACAGAAAATGAAGAAAGGAATCAGAAAGTAAAAAAAATTAAAAGGGAGGGAGGGAGGGTTTCAGGTGCTATATATCACCAGTTTGTAAATCAAGTAACAATTGGAAGTGATGAAAATGCTGATATACCACTTATGAATCATGCTTTAAAAAAAGAAATCTTAGGGCAGCAGGGACCCAAAAACAGGATGCCAAATGAACCAATTTATACAAGACAGTACCTGTAGCCTACAGAACCAATATAAATAACAAAAATTGTACTGACAGCCATGTGAATGGACTCAGCAGTATATCAACCATGGGACTATAGCAAGAAATACATAAGTATACAAAAGGAGTATGGGACTATAGCAAGAAATACATAAGTATACAAAAGGAGGAAAAATAATAATTCAAATGGTTCATTTGATTGTGCCCTAAATTTCCCAGAGTTCATAGGGGCTTAGCCCTAGTGGATATGTCTACACATGTAAACTTAACAAGACAGAGGTACTCTAGATCGGAACTTAAATGGACAGTGTCTTCCTCAAGGCATTTTTTACTTCTCTATTCCTGAAGCAGTAAATGAGTGGGTTCAGTAGGGGTACTACAGTAGTGTACAAAACTGACACCAGTTTATTAGAGTTGTAGGCATACATGGCTTTTGGCCTTGCATAAGTGAACAATGTGGTAGAATAGAACAACACAACTACTGTGAGATGAGAACTGCAGGTGGAGAAGGCTTTCTTTCTTCCTTGAGCGGAAGGAATTCTTAGTACTGTAGAGATGATGTAAATATATGACATCACAACGATACAGAGTGGGACCATGATAACCATAAGCGCCAGGACGAAATCAGCCAGCTCTGCCATGGAGGAGTCAGTACAAGAGATATTCAACAGGGGTGAAATGTCACAGAAGTAGTGGTTGATCTTATCAATCCTACAGAACTTGAGCCGGCCAATGAAACTGAGCTTGACGGCGGAGGTGATTAAGCCACACATCCAGCATCCTGCTGACAACTGAGCACAGTAATCATTGGTCATGATCATTGAGTAACGCAATGGGTTGCATATGGCTAAATACCGATCATAAGCCATGACAGCAAGAAGAATGTATTCACTGCACACAAATGTGACAAAAAAGTACAGCTGGGTTAAGCAGCCTTGGAAGGAGATATGTTTGTCATGTGTCATAAAACCTGCCAGCATTTTAGGGACAATAATGGTGACATACCAAACTTCAAGGAAAGAGAGATTGCCCAGAAAAAAGTACATGGGCTTGTGAAGGTTACTGTTAACCCAAATGACTGCAATGATTATCACATTTTCCATCAGTGTCAGTAGGTAGGCAAGGATGAACAAGGCAGCAAGAAGAACCTGAAGTTCTGAAGAGGTGGGGAATCCCAGAAGGATGAAAAAGCTGACATTTGTCTGATTGGTCTCTTCCATTCTTTGAATCCAGGGTATAATCTGTGTCTTAGCAGAGCAAGAAACAAAATATGTTATGAAACATCTGTTTAGCATATTACTTCATGTTATCTGACATACAGTAAATATGAAATTGCTTAGTTTGTTACGTCTCTATTCATCACTATTCATCCCCAAGTAAAACACAATGATTTTGGCAAGGTACATACTCCCATATTATTGGCATCTGAGTGTTTAAATTCCAATATAGAAGAGACCCATGTATTTTTCTACATTATGTAGTACAAGGTCGTCCAAAGTTTTTGCAAGATGGGCCAGATTTGGTGAGGTGAAAATGTGTGTGGGCCAACCATCCAGCTGCATTTGGCTCCCGAGCCGGATATCGGACAAGCACCTGGGACATGCAAGGAGGTGGGGAGGATGCTGCAGCAACTGAGCCGGGGGCGGGTAGAGTGGGCAGGTGACAGGGGGGGTGGATGGAGGCAGGGACGGCAGGCAAACCATAAATCTGCAAGCTGACATCTCCATCTGGTATTGGGAGGGGCCAGCTGGTGGGAATGCATGACAGGCTGAGCCGATGGGAAGAAGAGGCTACGGGCTGCTCAAAATTTGAAAATGGGCCGCATTTGGCCCCCGGGCCTGACTTTGGACGTGCCTGATGTAGTAGCTAACAATGCTTCAGGGCCATACCTACTCCCACACAGGTTATGACCCTCTGTCTGATCACAACCACTTTAATGCAGTTTAAGCAAGAAAACATTGCATTGTGTCTCTCTGTGTATGCACCCATTTGAAACCAAGCTGGAAATCCAAAATATTTTAATTTAAAAATGACTGTCACCAGCCAGATAAGATTGGTTTTGGCCACTATCTTTCATGTTTTGCCCCTTCCTGCATGGTGGCTCAGTGGGCTAAAGTACTGGAAAGTGATGGCTGCAAAGTCAGCAGCTTGGCGGTTCAAATCCCGGGTGCCACGCCACGGAGTGAGCTCCTGCTGTTAACCCCAGCTCCTCCCAACCTAGCTGTTCGAAAGCATGTAAAGGCAAGTAGATAAATAGGTACCGCCATAAAAAAGTGGGACGATAAACAGTGTTCCGTGTGCAGGAATGCATTCAGCCATGCCAGCCACATGGCCACAGACTTGTACAACACTGGTGTTTTGGCTTGGAAAAAGAGATAAGCACCACCCCTAGAGTTGGACACGACTGGCACACATGTGGGGGGGGGGAACCTGTAGCTTTACCTTTCACTTTGTCACATCTCTAATAATATGCAGAACAAAGGAGCATTCAAAGTGAAATCCTTCTCTGTTCCTCACAACCATTTCAGAATCCCTGCTCAACTTATCATCCAAATTTCTACTCAGCTCTTTTACGTTCCTAATTTCTCTATATTCTTCCCATCCCAAAAAAAACACTAAGCTAATACAAAGTGGTTGTTCTGTTAGACTAGACCCATTGAAACAATCAGATGTTAGTTCAATGCTATCCAGCTGGTTTATCCAATTATACTTTAACCCTCTTCATTTTTATTAAATAAATGCTGTCAAAAAACACTTTCTAAACCTTTTAACACCCTCCTTTCTGTTTTCCCTATTACTATGGGTGGATTATGATCTCAGTGGGTGTACTCATTTTGGAATGACCTGACTCTCCTCGCAAAAGTGCATTGGGAATGGTGTCTTGATTGACTGGATCTTGACTGGATGATTATCACTGAAAGGAAGACTTCTTATCCTTTCCATTGATCAAGATCAAGTGGAGGCTGGCACAGAAAGAAGGGAAGGTGTCAGCACTTTCACTGATTTCTTCTACATTCTTTGTCACCAGCATCAGTTCACACAGTGTCCTGGGCACATACCTATGTCAAGAGGAGACAATTTGGTGCAAAGGAAGCTGTAGGGGAATCAGAATAAGAAACTCTGGATTGATGTGATCCAGCAAATTTTATTTTATTTATTTTAATTTAGAGAATTTTTACTCTGCCTTTCTTCTTGGTGGCTTATAGTAATGAGGGACAATATACAGTCCAATACAATTAAGACATATTCAAGTAATTGAGAGCAGGGAATTGAGGGACATCTTACAGAATTAAAAGACAATGTTACATTAAAGCTACAAGATAATGAAATAGTTAAAAGAAGTGTAAAAGTTATGTGTGAGGGAAACTAACATTGACAATCTATAAATCTAACACTCATGCAAATGAATACAAAAGACTGCAAAAGAACCATTTGTAGCCACAATGTTTACTTTTAGTACATATGCACATCGATCATAGCAAGAAAGGAAGATACAAATAAACAACAATAAATGGAAACTGGTGAAGGCAATCCTTGCTCAAGAATTAATTTTAGAAATTATCCTAGTTAGACTAGGATACAGAGTATCAGAACAAAGTCACCCGATAGTCATTGAAGGGAATTCACTGGTCTCTGACTCAGAAAAATCAAAACTCATGGCCTAACACATGTCACTAATTGTCCAGTTTTCTTTAATATTACTATATGAATTTTGTATTTCAGTCACATAATGTGCAATAACAAATATTGTCTGCTGCAGGTTATCCTTCAAGGAAAAATGGATGGGAAGCATGGCCCTACTGAAACCACAGTTAGTCAAAATCTGAAAACAAAATATGAGATAGCAGATCGTCATTTAGGCACTGCTACAATGTATATTGACTTGAGGTTCTATCTTGGTTTATCCCTAGGACTACTGAAATAAGGGAACCAACAATGGCTGAACTTACCTTTCCATAAACATGAAATCTGATAATTTGAGAAGTCTCTATCTATCCCCAAGTAAAGCACAATATATTTCCCCAAAATATATGCTCACATCATGTCGGCACCTGCCTTTCCTGTGCAATTTAAAAGCCACCTGTATTTTTATCTTTTCTGCTCAATCAAATGTATGTACAAGGTTGTGGAAAACAGGGAACTAGGAATTTACCTTGTATCTCCAAGCAGAAGGACTTTTTTGTTATCGTCTTCAGCTGCATCTGAGTACACACGTTAAATGGATATCTTCAACTGGTTGTTTCTTTAACTTCTTATCTCCTCTCACCACCCTACCTTGGGATTAGGCTTGAAAATTAATACTGATCTCCCAAGGGTTGTAGCCTCGAAAAACACCCTTTTCCCTCTCCCCGTAGCCATATATTGTTTTCTTTACACTTCTTTCTTGACAAATCTTAACTGAGCACAGTGGTCACAGCCCTGTGCTAATGGGGGAGGGGGGATGGAAGTTTAAGGTGAGACAAAGAAAATAGAGCACTGATCCCAATAACTCTTGAAACTATTTAACAGCTATTTGCCTGGCGGACCAATCCTCTCTTTTTAAATTTAAATAAAAGAGGTTTATGGGTAAAAGAAGCCAGATCTTACCGTATCCTCTTGATTTCATTTAATTTTTGCATGGGATCTTTCCCAATCACCATCAAAATATCCTCTACACTGATATACCTGGTGGCCCATCTATTCACAGATGGACCACAAAATCTTACTGGTAAATCATCCATTCCTAGGCCCCATCTCTCTGCACACATATTGCAATTTCCGGACTACTGGTCCACAAAATTAGATGCCTCTAGGACCCAGGGGAATAGACCCATATAATATAAAATCATTTTACAGTGGTACCTTGTATAAAGGAATTAATTCGTTCCAATTCTAATTATGTTAAGCAAATTTTCCTTTATACAAATTTCCCATAGGAATGCATTGAAAACAGAGTAATCTCTAATCATGATGACCATTTTTATGTTGTACAGATTTGCCCCATAGACCATTCTGTTAAGCAAATTTCCCCCATCTCCGGAATTTTTACGTTGTACAGATTTTATGTTATACAAACCATTTGTTATACAAGGGTCCACTGTATATTGTTTCATTATGTTATGAAACTCTTTCCAAAAACTGTTGCTAATGAGATGAAACAAAGTGAAATGCTATTTATCTGTTTCATGCCCATCTCTAATTTTAACCATAGGAAAAACTAAATTATGAAAATAGATAGTGGTTTTCCTGGGGCAACCTAAGAACCTGCACTTAAATTTATTCATTTCTTCAATGCATTCCTATGGGAAAACAAAAAAGGAAGCAAACAAAACAGAAATTTCCATTTCGTTTCAATTTGCTTTTCTTTGATGGATCTGTTTCGTTCTGTAATGAAATGAATAACAAATAATGAAATGAATAAAAATTCATTTCGTGCCCATCTCTAATAATAATACACCCTGCCTTTCTGCAAGATTTTCAGAGTCAAGTAGCTGCATTTATTGGATGCGTCCTATTCTATTCCATCCATATCCCTCCTGCATGTTATAATGTCACCTTTCTTTTCCCTGCTAAGAGTTCCACTCATCCTTTAAATACTAATGTGCTAATTGTCTTTTGTTGATCTTGCAGGTATTTGGATCTGACATGAAACTAGAAAACCAGACTAGTGTTCAGGAATTTGTCCTCTTGGATTTCCCCACAGTTACCAAACTTCAGACGTTGCTTTTTGTAATATTCCTTGTTATCTATGTTCTAACTCTCCTAGTAAGTGTTCTGCTTATATACCGCCCCATACCACTTTAAGTAGTCTCTGGGCAGTGTAGCCTGCACACTGTAATTAAAAAATTGTAAATTACAGTGTGCAGGCTACACATTGCCCCCCCCCCTCAGCAAGCTGGGTACTCATTTTACCGACCTCAGAAGGATGGAAGGCTGAGTGAACCTTGAGCCTGCTACCTGGGATTGAACCCCAGGTCGTGAGCTCAGTTTTCCTCAGTCATTTGTCTTTTCTGGAGACCTGGTACATTTCTGTAACTGTTCCCAAGCTCCTGGTCCACTTTCTAGCAAAGAACAAAAGCATTTCCTATGAAGGCTGCATAGCCCAGCTCTATATCTCTAGCTTGTTCAGGGGGTATCCTTTTGTCTTTCATGGCTTATGATTGTTGTGTTGCTGTTTGAAATCCACTGCGTTACTCAGTTGTATTGAATCCCCAGTTCTGTTTACAGCTAGCTTTGGGATCTTCGTTTATCGGTTTCCTTATTTCTATGATCAAAGTCTTTTTTTATCTCCCACTTGAGCTTTTGTGGACCAAACATTATCAATCATTTCTTCTGTGATATCTCACCATTGCTCAATCTGTCCTGCACAGACCAAACAGTGGCTGAGATGGTGGACTTTGCTCTCATTATTCTTATAATTCCACTGTCTCTGATTATTGGGTCCTATGTATGCATAATACGAACTATTATACTCATTCCCACAGCCCAGGGGAAAAGAAAAGCCTTTTCTACTTGTGCCTCACACCTTACTGTGGTTATCTTCTATTCAGCAACCCTTTTCATGTATGCTCGGCCAAGGAGGATCCATTCTTTTGATCACAATAAGCTTGTGTCAGTAGCCTACACGATGGTCACCCCCATGTTGAATCCCTGCATTTATTGTCTAAGAAACCAAGAGGCCAAGGAAGCCCTAAATAAGATCCTTTGTTAGCTTGAGTGATGTCAGTCAATAATCCTGACATTCACTTAAACAATAATATAAATGTAATGACACAACATGTATGAGATAGGGAATACACCAAAGGTTCAAAATTCCAGCTTGGCATATTGTCCACATTGTGCCTCTTTATAGGTACAATATACTGAACACAGTTTCTGTGCTGAAAAAATATATAATAGTCTTATCAGCTTACGTTTTGCTAGGTTCTGTGATTTATCCTGCTCTGAACAGAGGACTGTCTTATAGTCTTCTTAGTACTGGTCACATTTTTGAAGCCATGGGATCTTGACTTCCAGTTGGGCTCAACATTCTTAACATTTAGACATCAGTTATGGAATCATATCAAAACAATTAAAAGTTAAACGAGAGAGGGCTCAAGACACTGTCCATAGGATGCAGAACAGAATGTGGTGTGTGTGCATGTGCGCGCATGTGCATTCACACACAGAAACACACACACACACACACACACCATGTTGAAAAGGCAGCCCTGCTTTGTGCTTCACTGAGAAATAAAAAAGGAGTCAGCTTCTGGTATTTTCCCCTACATCAGGCATGTCCAAACTTCGGCCTTCCTGTCTCTCTCTCTCAGTCTCTCTCTCTCTCATTATTGCATATATATTTAAATAAATTATGTATATACTACTATTGAGAACAGATATCCACAATATTTGAAGTTCTAAAACTTCATATTGACTTTCTATGTTATGTGAGCTTGAACCCATATTTTGCTAGTGGATGCATCGTTTAGGAAATTGTACATAAAGCTACAGCATGTGTAAAGTTTCAATAACAAAGCATACTTCTGAGTTTGCCCCCTGAGTTTGCAAGGGCATTTTGCCAGCATGTCCCTTAATGCAGGAAGCAACATTCTAGCTCCCTTGGTAATTTTGTGGATTGGACACCTTCAGTTCTCATTTCTTATATAGACTGTGCAATTCAGGTAGATGCACTGTCCTTCCATCCAACTCTGATATTTCTAGTTATATCGCAGGGGTTTATCATTCTAGCTCCTCATGGAACTAGTTCCTTAGTGGAAATATTTTCTGTTAGATACAAGCCTTACTTTAGTAATTTCTTATAAATTCCGAATTGAATAAAAACAGATTTAATGTTAACATTTTAGACACCTCACAGTTGTTCAATGTTTAACCCGTATTGTGGCAGATCATATAAACCCATTGTTGAAGGTTCACCTGCAACTCAGGTAAAAGATTCAATAGATGTTGTGTTTCCATTTGCTTTTCTGAATTTTTTGTTGTTTTGCACAGTTTTGAAATGCATGCTATGTGTTTGTCTTTATGATAGATGTTAGAAACATGACAAAATGGGACATTAGCAGATAATTTCACTCAAGTTGTTTGAGACTGCTGACAGTCAGGAAGGGATTACTGAATGCAGAGTGAAGCTTTTAAAGATGGTAAGTTCTATTACCTGTCATCAAACATGGTGTCTTTTATAAATCAGTGAAGTACAATCTTATATACGTGTATTCAGCATTAGACCCTATATAGATAACAGCCACCTTTGGTCCTTTTGGAGAGAAAGTAGGGATAGAAATGGTTTAAATAAATAAATAAATAAATAAATAAATAAATAAATAAATAAATAAATAAATAAATAACAGCTGTAATATATACTACTTTTGGGGAGAAATATGATCTGATATTTCATTTCCAGTATTACAGATAAGGGAGCTGTGCTTCATCAGGTCTCCTCAAATCAATTGCAATTTCTTGTCATATCATAGGGTGCTGCAGAAATCCTGTTCTACAATTCTGAAAATGGACCTAGCCTATCTCCTTGTGTTCTGCTATGAGGTCAACTGGTAATGTTGTTGGAAAATGTAGCACAGCAGTGGGGGCACAGATGTTGGTATGAAATGTGGCTGAGGAAAGGGTTATTTTTCAGATGATTTTTGTTCTTTCTTCAGTGGTTTAATTTTTGTTCATTTGAATTATTTTTCTCAATTCTGGCAGTTTCATCCTATACAGTGGTACCTTGTATAAAGGAATCAATTCGTTCCAAATGAAATTCTGTTAAGCAAATTTTCCTTTATACAAATTTCCCATAGGAATGCATTAAAAATGGAGTGATCCCTAATCATGACCATTTTTATGTTGTACGGATTCGCCTCATAGGCGATTCTGTTAAGCAAATTTCCCCTATCTCCAGATTTTTTTTTAATGTTGTACAGATTTTATGTTATACAAACCATTTGTTATATGTGGGTCCACTGTACAGTATTTCTGAAATATATTATTTATCCCAGCAGAGATGTGACAGTGTGAGGATGGCTATTTAAACTGTAAGACATATGGATTGAGATGAAGTAAGGTGTAGCTTCTTCAAATTTAAGTAACTAAATTTTCAGAGTAGGTCTTCACAAAATGAACCCAAGTAGAGCTGGAAGCTAGCAACTATCAAAGGGATGATTTTTCTGCCCACAAAATTTAGTCCAAAATATTTAATATGGATCAAATGTTTTTCTAGTGATATATATAAAAACTCCGACAAAATTCAAAACTGGTAGAATAACCCCATGCTTTTTTGCCTTCAGAATCCCAGTTTAATGTTGTGCTTCCACTGACAGTGATCTAGAAGATTTAAGCAAGGCTGGATAATACAGCCACAAAATATATGATATATCATTTTTACTTGCAGTTTGGCATCAGTTTCTAAGAGCTCTTCACTGCTTAGCAATTGCTACCCAATGAAGATAAATGTGGAAATTTTACCAATAAGATCTATGATCATAAGATGGAACTCTGACTCTTCTGCTGATGGAACCAGTGTTATGAATCCAATGGTATCCTTGAAGTCAGTTGGACGTATGCTAAACCTGATTTGATTGCTCCACCAATTTCAGTAGGTCTCCTCTTAAGATGATTTCTTCATCTCATTTACTGATCTCTTCTGCAGAAGCAATCTGAATGACACTATTAAATTAAAGAAAACAGGAGATGGCCAATGTAGAAAATCTCTGGGGCCCAATTTGCAATTCTACCCCAAGAATATATTTGGTCAAAATAGAGTTCAGACATTCTGAAGATGTCAGAACTGATTCAACTCAAGCTAAATTGTTCTGGCAGGGTATGGTAGTTATTGCCAATATGAACTCCTCCGCATGGCATCCTCTTGATTTCAGACAGGTCATTGTCAAAGAAATGTTCAAGATCTTCTTAACCATTCTCTAAATGAGGATTTTCTAAGGTCTTTGTACAGTAGATGCAAATGCTGTGTTCACAGAAATCTGGGGTTCAATAGATTAATATTTTTGTGAATTATTTTATTCTTTGTTTGAGACCTTCAGCTTTCATTGTTTTACAAAGCTTCAAAGCTGTTTTGTAGATACCAAATGCTAGTATCTTGTTGCCTAAATATGAAGGCTCCTTATTCTGTGCTTCTTCTCCCACTGGTTGTGACTGGTCACTATCTGGTCATGCACTAGCAAGCCTGCTGTAGCTAGAGACTCCTTCAATGGTGTCAATGGGAAATTTTCACAATGGAGAGAAGTACACTGGTTGCACACTGGTTGTACAATGACAATAAAGGTTTATTATTATTATTATTATTATTATTATTATTATTATTATTATTATT
>JAHTLZ010000111.1:17426749-17436775 GCA_023846285.1 Phrynocephalus versicolor | reverse complement strand
TATCTATCTATCTATCTATCTATCTATCTATCTATCTATCTATCTATAGGAACACACAGACTTTGTGTTTATAACCACTTATAACCTCATGTGAGTACATTGACGCTATTTTTTCAAGGTTCGTTTCCATCACTCATAACTTTACATAGAACTTTACCCTCCTTTTAACTGCTTACGTTCTCTTGCAGCTTTAATGTAATGTGTTCTTTTAAGGCTGTACAATGTCCCTCAATTCCCTGTTCTCAATACTTGGACATGTCTTAATTGTACTGGACTGTATATTATACCTAATTACTATAAGCCACCTTGGATCCTTTTACAAGGAGAAAGGAGGGGTAAAAATACTCTTAAATAAATAAATAAATAAATAAATAAATAAATAAATAAATAAATAAATAAGAATACATAGCTTAAAATGGACTTGGAAATCCAGGCATGCATGTTTCATAAAACAAATCCAAATGACTTAGTAAATCAGACTTTTATGATTTCATACCTCATATGCTGTTCCAGAAATAGTATAATGAACACTTGATCCATTTTTTGTTAGAAGAAAACAATGTGAAGGATTATTATGCACTGGGTATAGTATTTTATTGGGCATAGTGTTTTATTGGTTGCTATGAATACTGACTAAAATGGCCCTATCCTCCATCAATCACACTCTAATATTCAAGATTATAATCTTCCTCACTGGCACATACATTTTAGTTTCGCTCAAACTTGTACCATTACATGTGCTGCTGTAACTCGAGAAAGTCCAGGTGGATGCCGGGTTGAGTACATAGGGCATAAAGATCTTAGCTTGAAATGATAAATCGCACAGATATTCCTTGTACAGAGGTACCCCAACTTAAGAGGAGCTCGACTTAAGAGTGGAAAACTGTTGGCGTTTTAACTGCCGCCTTACAAATTTTAGATATAGTCTGCTCGACCTAAAATATTTTTTCATTTTTTTATTTTTTAACTTTTTTTCATTTTTTTAGAAAGTTAGACTGACTTAAGAGCAGTTTGACTTAAGAGCATGCATTCAGAACAGATTAAATTCATACGTTGAGGTACCACTGTATTTCTAATTTAAGCTCATAGTATAGATACTGCACAAAACATGCTATTCTATAATGTGTCACACAAATCTAAAAATTAATTTTCCAGAGTTATGCTAGACTTAAGGTGTGAATTAGAGATGTAAAATTTCTTGAAATTTTAAAGCCATGGAGAAAATTTTCAGGGAAAAATAGGAAACTATTGGAGTGGGGGAAACAGTTTCCCCCCAATTTTTCCAAAGTTTCCAGAAATTTTACATCTCTAGCGTCAACTCAAGGACAGGCCATTTACAAGCCACAATCAGAAAACATAAATGATTTCTGTAACATGTTTGGCATGATAAAACCTTTGTCCTTAGTTTAGTAAATGGCTTTATTTGCTGATCAGCTAATTTTAGAATTCTGAGTTCAAAAGAAACATTCTAGAAGAAACTGGCTATCCAAATGGTCCATCGTACAGCGGGCTACAGCATTGAAAACTGTCAACTGCAAAGTCGGTAGCAGAGTGAGCTCCTGCTGTGAACCCCCGTTCCTGCCAACCTAGCAGTTTGAAAACATGTCAATGCAAGTAGATAAGTAGATACTGCAGTAAAAATCAGGAACGTAAAATAGTGTTTCCTTGCAGCCATGCTGGCCACATGGCCACAGACTTGTACAATAGAGATGGGCACGACTCAGGAAAAAAACTTCGTTTTCTTTTTCTTTTTCGGCTAGGGTCCGAGTCGTTTCGTTTCCGTTTTCGCGAAAAATCGGAAAAAATTAGTCGTTTCATTTTTCGTTTTTTCGTTATCGTTATACTGTTTTTTTTGGGGGGGGTAGCGGGCTCCTGGAGGCACCTCTGTGGGGTGGGTGCCTCCGCCGGCCCGCTATAAAGGGGACAGCAGCAGCAGGCTCCAAGAGACCCCTCAACATGGGGGTCTCCCATCCTCACCTGCTGCTGCTGCAAAATGGCATGCACAACCATATGGTTATGCATACCATTTGCAGGCAGTGAGACCAGTCCACTCACTGGTACGAACCTCTGTCAAGGAGAACCGTGAAGACTGGGTCGCACCTGCCATGTCCCACAAAGAAGGGAATCGTACTTGCGTGTAGTGCAATGCAAGTCGATCTGGCTATGGGCTAAGGTGGGTTTAGTCCAAGGGCTAGGGTTAGGCTAATGACGGGTAAGGTTATGGTGGGCTATTGGGTTGCACCTCTGGGTGCCTCTCTGACCCACTAAGAAGACAGTCTGTGACGTATGGGTAAGGATTCAAGGATTAGGGTTAGCGGGTTAGGGGGCTAGGGCAAGTTTTAGGGGCTTTTTGGCACATCCCAGAAGTCTCAGTGGCCAAGTGGCCATGCGATTGGTGAGATGGCTCCAAAAATTTGCATGGTCGTCCCCTCCCACATGGCTGGCCAGGCCACTGGGCCAGCCCATCATTGCACACTGCGCAGGTGTAAAAAAAATAAAATAAAATAAAATCAATGGAGGACACAGGAGGAGAGGAGAGACATTTTGTTGCAAGAAAAAACCCACTGCTACTGTGAAAAATCTGGCAGTTCATACATTTCCGCGTGTTTCTGTTGTGCTTGTGTGTTTTTGGACCACGATTTCAAAAACAATATTGCATTCGCCGCCCCATTTTCGATCCCCCGCCCGCACCGCATGGCATGGCGACGAGGCGACTCGAGTCCGGCTGCCCAGGACGGGGGGAGGCGGGACCCCCCCTCCAGACCAGAAACCCCCCCTCCGGTAGGTGCCCTAGTGAGAGCCCTTAGTCAAACAGGCATTTTCCGCCTGCTTTTTGGCCCGGGATTGGGCGGGGGTGGGTGGGGGCCGGGGAGAGTTTAAAAGTTTTTTCCTGTGCCGCCCGTGCCGCTTGCTTGCGCTTTGGCGGCCGGCGGCGAGACTGGGCTTTTTGTGGCGGGCGAGTCCCACCACCACACCAGAGCATCCCAGCAGGACGGAGGAGGGGGGGAGGCCGGGCGGGGACCTCCAGAAACCACCCCTCTGGTAGGTGCCCTGAGGCACGGCAGGCATATTTCCGCCTGCTTTTTGGCCGGGAACCGGGCTTTTTAACTTTTAAAAACTTTTTTTTTCTGTGCCGCTTGGCATCGCGCGCGATCGTGCGTTGCAAGTAACGAGCACGACAAATCAGACCAAATTGTTCGTTCGTCGGTTCGAGCTCGAAGTCTGGCGGAGTAATTCCCGTTTCCGTTTCCGTAGAGTAACGGAAACGAGTAACGGAAACGGAAACGGGAATACCGCTAAGTCGTGCCCATCTCTATTGTACAACACTGGCTCTATGGCTTGAATACAGAGATGAGCACCACCCCTAGAGTCGGACATGACCAACAGGCATGAACGGGGGAACCTTTACCTTTAACTTTTTTACATATACAGTAAAAGAAAGGATCTCAACAAAGCAATGTGAGGCATTCTCAAATTTATTTTGCCATATCTCTTCCATCCCTCCCTATATACATCCACATTTACAGTTTCTGCAAAGCCATTTTCTTCCACAATTTTCTCAGGGCTCCCTGAATTTCTTTGTTCCGTAGACTATAGATAATTGGATTTAACAGAGGAGTGAGGACTGTATAAGAAAATGATAAAACCTTGTCTACTGGTGGGGAGTAGCTGGATTTGGGTTTCAAATACATGGAACTAGCTGTGCCATAGAAGAGGACAACAACTATTAGATGTGAGGAACACGTGGAGAAGGCTTTATATCTGCTCTCCAAGACTGGCATTCTTGTGATGGTGAAGATAATGCCCATGTAAGATAAGATGATCAGTAGGAATGGCAGCATGATAGCAAACAGGGCCACTCCAATGACTTGGACTTCATTTAAGAATGTGTCTCCGCAAACCAATTCCAACAGGGGCTGTATCTCACAGAAGAAATGATTGACGGTCACACCACAAAATGGCAAATGGAATGTGACAGTGGTGTGAACCAGTCCAACAATAGTCCCACATACGTATGAGCCAGTCACCATCCTCCAACAAACATTCCTGCTCATGATGATTGTATAGCGCAACGGGTAACATATAGCAACATACCGGTCAAATGCCATGGCAGCGAGGAGGAAACATTCAGCCACTCCAAAAAACAGGAAAAGAAACATTTGCATAGCACATCCCTGAAAAGAAATAATGCTAATCTTTGTCAGCAAATTCTCCAATAGCTTGGGTATGATGACTGACAAGTAGCCAGCCTCTAAGCAGGCCAAGTGCATCAGGAAGAAATACATTGGGGTGTTGAGCTCAGGGTCAGATTTTAATATCAGGATAATCGTCATGTTTGTCATTAAGGTGATCATATAGAGAGACAGCAACATAACAAAGATCATAAGGCGAACCTGTTGAGTCTCTGCAAATCCCACCAGTAGAAATCCAGAGATATCTGTGTCATTTCCTTGCCTACTCATGAACAATGACATATTTCACATCTTCACTCCATCTAGTCGTCCTGTTTATTCATCATGAGACTCTCTTATTTTTGTTTTGTTTCACTCAAAACAACTATAAATCAGTGCCATTTTTGCTGATCATCCTTGCAAAGCTAAATTATGTCATTGATAGTGTTCCAAAAACCACATGCATTTTCTCACTTCTGTTCTACAGCATAATGATTTAGTTATATTCTTGACCCCACAGCACAAACCTTTGCTCTGGAAAGTAAACACTAAACAGAATAAAATTGGACACACATACACACAAGAAAATCTGACGTGGCACCAGCTTTTAAAAAAATCAATGAAGGTGAAACCAAGAGCAAGTCTTGCAACGAAGAAGAGGAAAGCAAATCTCTGGAAAAATGACAGTATAAAAAAAATCTTGAAGCTGTGAAGGTGAACAGTGGGTTGTTCATCACTTGTCTTGTTGCTGATGGGCTGATCTGAAACGAGGCCTCTGAATCAAAAGTTCTGCACTCTTCACTTCTATGGGCTCATTCGAGTACATATCCCTTGCCAGATTTCTCACTTTTCAGGTGTTCGAAACATTTGTCACCCTTTGATCATTAAGGAATTCTTTTATAAATACTGATTTAGGTTCCAAGTGAAGGATTTTTCAGTGTGGCATTCTGAAGGGGAAAAATGAGAGAAAGGGGAACATATGTTAAATTGTATAGATGTGTATACAATTTGTGTATCATGGAAAAAGAAATGTGGGGAAGGAAAGGAAAGAGAAAGGAAGTAACTGGAGGCACCTATGGAGAGAGAAACTTAGCTTTCCAACAAAAGCTATAACTGAATACTGAACATTCTATCTCTGTCTTTTAGAATTAGCTAACCTTATTACTCCTGGGGAAAGAATGATGGGTATGCTGTTCTCCAGAGTTTGCTAAACTACATCTCCTATCAGTCCAGATTAGCACAGCCGGCTGATGAATGATGAAAGAGAGAAACAGTAGAACAACATAGAGAAAGCCAAAAGTGCTTAACTCACTTCTTAGATTTTGTCAAGGAAGGAAGGAAGGAAGGAAGGAAGGAAGGAAGGAAGGAAGGAATAGCATTCATCTCCCCACACCCTCCTGCCACATTCACATTTGTTATGGTCAATAAAAAACATGTTTCTGTGTCATGTCAGACGTGTCTTACCGAATTTAGGAGTATTGGTTTTGCTCTTTGATACCGTATGATACGTTATAAAGCCATACAGCAATTGCAAATCAAGACAACTGAAATCAAACTTACTTCAACAAGTTCCTGTTCTTAGTGCAACCATCTGAAAGGTACAGAATAAATCTCAGATTTGAGAGATGTAGAACTCATAAGGTCACACAGTCTTGAAATCATCTTTTAATGTGCTGGCTAAAAGAGAGACTCTCCTTGAACAAATGATCGATGAATGCAAAATGGCTTAGTTTTTATGAGGCTGCAGGCATATCCCTTGAGACTGAAAAAAAAAGTTTGACATTCCATTTCAACCATATATAGTCAGAATAATTATTCCCAAAACTATGAATAAAAAATTGCCTTGGTACACAATTACATAACAATGTGTTCCCACTGAAAATACATTGTGCAAGAAAAGTAGCATTTACTTATCTAGATAAAGGAGTATTAACTAAATGTCACACATACATTCTTTGGTTTATGGAAATCAAATTCTTGTGACCATTTGTTCTAGGGGGCAGAAGTGGGTGAATATCAAATGGATTTTACTCTGTTACGAATGCATGGTCTTAAGTCGAACAACTCTTAAGTACAGCAGCCCTATCTAAAAAATAAAAAATAAAAAATAAAAAAATAAAAAATGTAAGTAGAGCAGACTGCATCTAAAATTTGTAAGGCAGCAGTTAAAACACCAATTTTTTTTGCTCTTAAGTCACATTGCTCTTAAGTCGAGGTGCCCGTAAGTAAGGGTACTACTGTACACCATACTGACTCCCTGTTGAAAATTCACCAAAGAGTGTGTGTTATATATAATCAGGACATAGCTGCAGAAGATGTCCTGTCTTGTTCACTTTACAGTAGGATTTGCATAATTGTTAGATTAACATTCTACTGAATCAATTGCTAAATATTCGCTAGAACACAGGGGTGGCAATTCAATTTAGTCCAGTTTCTAGGGGAGGGAGAGTATCTTACAAAAGTAAAGCCATCATACAGGAATGCAGAACTATTAGAACTAGCCTTAGAATTAAAGCAATCTGTATGAGATTATATTTTAACACTAGGAATTAAAAAGTTTAGGTTTTTATTTTAACAAATTCTAAGATTGTTAATATCCTCAAGGTTCATTTTGGATAACATGGTGTGTGTTATTTTCAGATGTTTATTGAAGGTACCTGAAGTGGAAATCTTTTAAAATCTCCAGAGTGAAATGTTGCAATTGCAAGGGGGGGGGGGGAGATAATAGTTAATATGAGAATTGCTTTAAGAAATAGTTAACAAATAAGCAAGAACCTTCAAAATGTATTTCATTTCTTAAGATTCAGACTCATTTTCTGATTGTGCCTAGTAATAACAAACAGGGATGTTTCACTTTTCATTTCTTCTCCCATTTTGTTTTATTTATTATGAAACAATTTAAAAAAAAATTTTGTATTTCATTTTGTTTTGTTTTGCATCTTGATTTTTATTGGGGTCGTTTTGATAATTACAGGAATTCTGTTCAAAGTGGTGTATTATCCGAGGCACTGCTGAAAAATGTTTTTCCCAAATCCAGGAGATGCACTTAGGCTCAAGTATTTTTCTGAAATTATAGTACTTAGAAGAGGCTAAAGCAATCATAAAGTCTGACTTCCAGAAGAACAGCAATTAAATTTGTGTATAAGGTACGAAATATACTAAGATTTGTTGGTTCCGCTGTTGGATGAGTCACGTCTAGAGATGGGCACAAATCAGAAACCTGATCCCACCCTCAGACTGCATAAGTGAGCTAGGCCATCTGGCATTCATCATCTGTCCATCTCCCCTCTGGGTGGGGCAGGCAAGGAGTCTCCACCCATTCAGCGAGTGCACACTAATGGAACCAACCACTGTGCTAAGTCTTATTTGTACCTTGACTTTTTGAGTAATTAGGTTGAAGTTCCTATTAAAGTAAGGCACTGCTCACTCACTTCTCCACATTATATTTTATATCATTATCCTCTATCAGCACCTTCCATCTCTTCATCCAGGCCATCCTGTGCCAGTGCCATGTGCAACAGCAAAGACCCAATGCGGGAGCAGAGGTGTCACAGTTTGGTTTTCACACTTGGTCCAGCACAGAGGTAGACGTGAAGAACGCTATTTCTCAAATGTATTTTCTGTCACTGCAACTGAAAGCAGCCATTTTCAATGCAGGCCAATCTTTGGGCCATTTTTATCCGACTAATACTTAGATAATGTTTTCCTTCAAGTGCAGTGATTTTATGTTTTTTTTTTCCTGCAATGCCACAGAGAATTGACCACTTTGAAGAACTAAATCCTGGTTATTACTAACATTCTCATAATCATCAGTCTTGTCCCTTGAACTATTCCCTTAAGTCTTTCAGTGATCAACTGATAACAAATATTCAGTTCAGAAGCTATGGTGTAAATATTATCCTTGCATATATTAGAACCATGGTTAAGAATTGTGCAGGAACAGTGATTCATTCTGTCTACTTGCTGTTCTTCACTACCACCCCAACCTGAGCCCAGGAGGAAGCAAAATAGGTGTTCAAATCAGGCTTTTAATGCCAATGCAGGAAACCACATCCAGAAGGCAGTTTTGTGTTCAAAATGATGGCAATAGTCTTCTGGCTCTTGCTTCTGCCTCACATTGTATGCCAGGCTCAGGCGTTCAAATGTAAGATGCTGCATTCCCAACTTGATCTTCCCAAATACTATCAATCTGGAGATGTTATCTATGGAGGCATTGTGTTTCATGCATTTTTTTTATTGTTGCCAAACAACTTCAGTGGACCTCCACCCGGGCCACCACCAACCAAAAGGTCTGTATATATGGCTCTTCATACTCCTTTCTTCTGCCACTTTGTAGTGAAACATTTTGGTCTCCTGTGCAGTTTGCAGCATGATTGTGCAGTTGTGGTATTATTCGTGGCTGTCAGAGATGTCCGTGTTTCCCTCTCATGCACCTGTCAGGGACCTAGACACCAGCAGATCCATCTTTTGTGTGTGTGTTGTGTCGTTACAGTCGTGACCGACTCTTTGTGACCCCATGTCCATGGAGTTTTCTTGACAGGAATACTGGAGTGGTTTGCCAGCTCCTACTCCAGGCGCCTACAGCACCTGGTATTCCCTGGTGGTCTCCCATCCAAGTACCAACCATGGCCGACCCTGCTTAGCTTCCAAAATCAGGTGAGACCGGATGTGCTTAGGGCATCTAGGCAGCTGATCCATCTTTTAGTTTACTTTAATTCAATTTTTGGAATATTTTTATTATGGTAGCTTGTTCCTTTTTCTAAATGTCTGTCTTGTTCTCTCAACTAATTCCTCTCTCATCCCATAGCTCTTTTTGCTTATATGATTCTTTTAAGGGGTTCTACTGATGAAATGATCCTCCCACACTAAATTTCCTATTTAATGGAATTCCTTTAACCATGCATTTTTTCCAGAATCAGAAAGCATTTCAATTTCTTCCTATGTCTATTTATGAAGAATGCCAGATAGTGATGACAGTTTTCTATTACTCCCAGTATACAGTAACTTTACAATTACTGATTGCAGCTTCATCTAATAATGCAAGTATAGCAATTTCCAATAAAAAATTGGAGAAAGTCAAAAGGATGTAAACTGGGAAATGAGGCACATATTTTCTATATGAGAATTGTGCTACTCGCTTACTACTGCATCACTTCCATGGTGAGGTATGAGAAATCTGCTTCTTCAACATGGTTTAATCTACCTCTCAGACTAAATATGGAACCAGGTATAATTCATGTCCATAAATGCATGTACTGTGTCTGCAGTGCATTCACTGGGAAAAGAAAGTGTTCAAAAACATAATTCTTTTGAAAAAAAGTGTAATGCATAGGTAAGATTTGAGAGACTGTTATGCTTCTTCTAAAATTATGCATAAAGAAGCACAGATATTTTTCACACTGAAAGCAATGCAGATTCAGTAGACTTGGAATAGAACTGAATATAGAAAAAGAGAGACCATAGAAACGGATTTGACAAATCTGGAGTCACCAACGTTTAACCTTTTTGAGATCTGAGGCTGTTTCTGCTCCATATATAAGAGATTCATTTATCAAATTTATCATAACTTTTTCATGACTGCACTGTTGATGTTAGAATCTATCATAGGTCAGACTGTGATTGAATCCTACTAAAGCACAATCATCACCACCACTACAACCTGGATCACAGACAAGTGCTTTGCTATTTTCATATGTTTAGTATCTAATGTTGCATTTTGCTTGGATAACAGAACATTTATAATCATCTGCAGAGTAATTTAGGCTATGACCATTGTATCGTCATCGTCGTCATCATCAATCATCATCATCATCATCATCATCATCATCATCATCATCATCATCATCATCATCAT
>JAHTLZ010000111.1:17401151-17421977 GCA_023846285.1 Phrynocephalus versicolor | reverse complement strand
ATTTATTTATTTATTTATTTATTTATTTATTTATTTATTTATTTATTGAGCTTATATACCGCCCGTCTTCCCAGAGGAACTCTGGGTGGTTTACAACAAAAAAGAAATGTAAACAAAATCAAACAGTTAAATAAAACAATTTAAAAGCAGTATAAAAGTCTAACAAACAAACAAACAAACAACCCAAAGCATTGCCTTACATGGCCCAACAGTTAAAACTGCTGCACTGCAGCTATAACTGTGCTCACAACATCCTCCAGACTGATGAAGCTACTTGGATGAGTAGAAAAGAAGTCCATGAATCAATTTCCAGATAAAGGTTTCCCTTCCAATATAGAGAACTGTATCTGCAAGGACATAGTGCTCTGCAGAACAAAGCATGCAGCCCCATGCTTTATTTTAGCCTGTAATCTATAAAGGAGGCAGAGGAGGAGTTGCCAACCTAGAGGTCATCTCCCTTTCATTTCCACTGTTACAGAAAACAATTATTGATTAGTGAGCTCCCCTTTTCTGCAACGCAAATGGTAAAAGGGACATAAAATTAGACAGTGCCCTATGACAAGACCATTTTTGTTCTTACAGATTTGGCTGACTGTTTCAAGTGTCCAGAAGATCAATATCCAAACCAGGACCAGACGTTTTGCATTTCCAAGACCGTAACCTTCTTATCTTACGATGAACCTTTGGGTCTCAGTTTAGCTATTGGTGCTCTCTCATTTTCTCTCATCACTCTTCTAATACTAGGACTGTTTCTCAAGCACCGAGAAACTCCTATTGTCAAAGCCAACAACCAGGACCTCACCTACACCCTACTCTTCTCCCTCCTACTCTCCTTCCTCTGTGCATTGCTCTTCATTGGCCGACCAGAGAAAGTAACGTGCCTCTTCCGACAAACTGCCTTTGGCATCGTCTTCACCATGGCTGTTTCTACTGTACTTGCAAAAACCATCACTGTGGTTCTGGCTTTCATGGCAACACAGCCAGGATCCAGGATCCAGAAGTGGATGGGGAAAAAAATGACCGGCTCCATTGTTCTCTCGTGCACCCTGATTCAAGCGGGCATTTGTCTTGCGTGGATGGCCACTTCTCC
This sequence comes from Phrynocephalus versicolor, assembly GCA_023846285.1. Taxonomy (NCBI): domain Eukaryota; kingdom Metazoa; phylum Chordata; class Lepidosauria; order Squamata; family Agamidae; genus Phrynocephalus; species Phrynocephalus versicolor. Next base: position 17,420,887 of record JAHTLZ010000111.1, on the reverse strand, counting down.
CCCATTCCCAGATGCTGACATGCATTCAATGTTGAAAGAAATTGTACTGCAGTGTAATGAGTCGTCACCCACCATGTTTTACCTTGTGCTGAGTTTCATGGGCCTTTTGGCCGTCATTGGCTTCGTTGTGGCTTTCTTGGCTCGGAAACTGCCGGACAGATTTAACGAAGCCAAATATATAACTTTCAGCATGTTGGCATTTTGTATTGTTTGGCTGGCTTTTGTTCCAAGCTACTTAAGCACCAACGGAAAAACCATGGTGGCTGTGGAAATCTATTCCATTTTTGCCTCTAGCATTAGCTTACTGGGTTGCTTTTTTACCCCTAAATGTTACATAATTTTGTTGAGACCTGACCTAAACAAAAAGGAGTGCTTCTTAAGGAAGAAGCATTGAATCTGATTTCCTCTCAAAAGCTGCCTTCTATAGTCCACCAAGTTCTTTCAGTTCAGAAAAAAAATGCATTGGGGAGGTGAGATGGGGTTGTTTTGAGAAGACCATGGCCAGAATCCTGTCGGCAGACCTGCAGGATCTACCACAGAAATATTGACTAATATGAATAGTGACTCACCATTCAGTACCGTAATTGATGCATGGGGTGTACCCTGCAGTTGACATGAGTATAAGGATGGTAGTTGTCTATCTCTAGATGATATGGATTAAATGTAGATATGGAAATTTGTTGCTTTCCTTTTCACTTATTTCCATTGATGTTATACTTTTAAAGTTTTGTGAAATGCCCTGCTTTACCCTTGTCGTCCTCATCATATTTCTGTGAAGAAAGCTAGTGTCACAACAAATCAAACCCAGCTAGCGTACTTGTCACATCAAGAGTGGAAATAGAAATAGAAATGTAATGCCTTCTTGTCTGACACCTTTACCTACAGGAAACCATTTTGTGTCTCCATATTCTGTCCTAGCAGTACCTCAAGTGTTGAGGCAGTCCCAATTCATTACATAAATTCAACCTCCACAGTTTTTGGAATCTACTGTATTTCTTACAAGTGCTTTGAGAGCAGCTTTCACTTCATTTTCTAAAACTGAGTTATTCATCGAAGGAATTGTATAGACCATGACTAGCAGCTTGAGGAATAGTTTCAATCCAAGAACGGTTTTGGCTTTGAATGCAGCGAAATGCAGTTTCTGAGGGAGCTTCTGTAATTAGTGTTTAGAATTTTTAGAGTTTTTTAAAGAATTTTTAGAGGTTTTGAGTGTCTTAATGGGTTAAATGTATGTATGTGGGTTGGGGGATAGATATTTATGTATGGTTGTACTGTTAGGTCCTGTAAAAGCTGGTGTAAATTCTTTCAATCTCATTGTTCTGCACAGGACAATGACAATAAAGATTCATCTATCATATCTATCTATCAAGTTCTTGAGAATGGTATTTCCATCTTTTCTTTCTTTTATTTTATTTTCTTTCTTTTTCTTTCTTTTACTTTCTTTTATAGACTATTCCTCTGGTGGTCTTTCAGCATCCCTAGTCTTAGTTTAGAGTATAGAGTAGAGATGGGCACAAAACGAACAATTTTTCATTTCCGTTTTCATTTTTTCATTTCATTATGTAACAAAATGACAAATGAATTTTGTTTCTAAAATGAAATGAAACGAACAGAAACACTGGAAATTTTGTCGTGCGTTTCGTTTCCATTACTGCAATATGAGTGAATTGCTTACAATCCTAAAAAAAAATCACAAAAAATGAAATAAATGGTAACGAAATGGTAATGAAATGAACGAAAATGAAAACAATTTTTTGCAAAACTTCGCAAAAAACGGAAATGAAACGAAACGGACCCTCCAAATGACAAACGACAAGCGAAATGCCATTTTTTTATTCGTGCCCATCTCTAGTATAGAGTAACCTCATGGGGAATTGCTACATTTTTAAAATTGCTGTGGTGAACAAATACTTTTTTTAGACTGAAAGTCCTTTGGGCCCAATTAAATCCCAAATCATTATGCTTGATGAGATAGTTGCAATTCTAAATAAAGCAGGGAGTGACTAACAATGGAAAGTTACTAGAACATTTGTAATAATGTAATTTATCTTTATAATTTCAAGACAGGGTGTGTCTGTGGTGCTGAACACTGACAGAAGTATTTATCTAAAACCAAACATATGAAGGAATTGGCTTTTTCAGTTCATTCAATATCCCTGCTTTAGTGTGGTTTGCTAAGCTAGGAAACGGGATGTTGGCCCGTTTGAACATGCTTTTGGGTACCATACAAGGATTTACAGGAATTTTGGTGTGGGACAAACATGTGAAAGCATGGCTTACCTGCATCTCTTTGAATGCTTGAACAGACCTTCACTTAGATAAACCCATTGATGTAACTCAGAATTCAACTTGTCAGAGTAATTTTATGGGAAACTTAAAGCAATCCACTACATGAATTTCTTGATGTTTAGGATGTTTGCCCATACAAAAAACCCTCAAAACACAAGGATACTTTGAAGCATATTGTGAGGAGTTAACTGTGGCCAGTGCCTTAAGCTGAAGAAGTCAACCCTTCAAGGCCTGCATGATGCAGAGAGGGCCCAGGGTTCCCCAATGTCACCCAACTTCCAGATAAACTCACCTGGACGACCGAGAATCTTCACAGACACACAGGATTCAGTTTTCAGCATATAAGCATACTGTATTCCCAAAAGACCACACTAGCATGATTTTGATTTGGAGGTCTAGCTTATTGTAGTCAATATAGTTGACTGTTGTAGTTATATAAAATGAACAATTAATTGGCTTAATTGGATGACATGATGAATCATTCAAATGAGTGTATTATTATTGCTTCTCTCTCCCTCTCTCTTTCATATCCCTGAAAACATCATCACCAAGCCGCCCCTTTGCTTATAGCAAACTTGTAGAATTCATCAGCTTCGCTTAATGAAAAATTCAGTTTACGAAAAGAAATTATTGCAAATGAGGTTGCATTACTTTATTTTATGAGGTTTTTTTATAAGCAATTCTGGAAAAATGTACCCAGGATGCATTGCATTCCCTTAGTTTGTGGAGGGGTGGAAGGAGTTGGAGTGCTTTTTTCATTGAGTTTTGTCAAAAAGACATTGTTTCCATGCCTTTTACTGTGCCTTTGCATTGCATTGCATTGCATTGCATTGTGGAGGGGGGTGAGCTGAGCTTTGTTGTTTCCATGTCTTTTACTGTGCCTTTGCATTGCATTGCATTGCAGGGGGGTAAGCTGAGCTTCATCGTTTCCATACCCTTTACTATGTGTGTGCGGGGGGGCGGGGGGAGTGAGCTGAGCTTTGTCATTTCCATGCCTGTTATAGTGTGTTCTTAATTGTGGAGGGGGCAGTTTCTGCTGTGCAATACTTTTTAAAAACTTTTTTCTGACCTCCAGAATGGATTAATTGGTTTTCAATGCATATCTATGGAAAACTGTGGTTCGCCTTACAAATATTTTGTAATATGAAGCAACCTGTAGAATGGATTAATTTCATTAAACGAGGTACCACTGTAAATCCAAATGTACATATACGGAAGTAACAAGTGTTTCTGATAAAAATAGTGCCCTCTCATGAATTGGGACTCCAAGCCCCAAGTGGAAATTAATTGGATGGAGCTGACATGATTAAACCATTCAAATGAGAGTATTATTGCCCGCCCCCCATATCCCTGAAAACATAGTCTCCAAGCTGCCTCTTTGCTTATAGCAACCTTCTAGAATTCATGAGCTTCTAGATATCTTATGAAACAGTCAACTTTTTGCTTTAGCACAGTAAGTACAATTCTTGTTTCAAAACCTGCCGATCATGACTAAGGTTATTGACTTTTCTTATATGAACTATAAAGCTGCCTCTTTGCTTATAACACCATTCTAGAATTCATGAGCCTTCAGATATCTTAAGAAACAGCCAACTCTTTGGTTAGCACAGGTAAGCATATTTTTTCTTTCAAAAGCTGCAGGCCATGTTTTCAAAAGTGGTCATGCTTATAAAATATACTTTAAACAGCATTTGAATGCTTGAGCACCTCCCCATTTGTTGACTTAGTTACATTTTAGCTGTATTTTACCCACATCCAAAACATACTGTATATCCTTTTGGTGTGCACACTTTTCAAAAGTGCATGGAACAACATGTTGGATATACACCACATCTTCATCTGAGATAAATTGTATGAATAGTTTCCAAAATGCTACAGATTCCAAAATGTAAAGCATGCCAATATTTTCTTGTCTGGATTAGCTTGCATCTTATTACATTTCATGTGGGCATTTGCTGATCAATTCTTTTTGATCTTGTCCAAATGCATCTTTCTCCAGATGAAACCACAACTCTTCGTCAGTGTGAAGATCCTGAGCATCACTTCTGTCTGGCATGTGAAGAGTCAAGGATGATTGTAGGATCAAGATAAGGTGGTTGAACTTCAGCTTGAAATCAGGTTCCTCCTGTTTCTAAAGATAGCAGGTAATATAAATGGAGGATTGTTTTGTATCAATTTCATTTAGCATATGGACTTGAAACAGCGTTCCTGACCAAATGTGATATTCATTACAATGTAATGAATACTTCAGAGTATCTCAGTATGGACTGGAAAAAGGGTACAGTGTATTGACCACATTTTTTCAGTCTTGTATGAGAAGATTTGTTATATTTTACAAAAAAAAAAAAAACATATTTTTTCATGTAAAAACTACTGTCAGTTTTCTTTTATTAAAAAAAACCCAGATAATCCCTCTTAACAGAAGATGTTTTAGAACCGTTTTATTCTTGCATGAGAAAGAAATAAGTGATTGCTGCTTGAAGTTTTTTGGCCTGTTTGGCCATGTTCTGGAAGTTTTTCTTCCTGACTTTCACCAGTCTCTGTGGCTGGCATCTTCAGGGGGCTTCTGAGCTCCCTGTCCTCTGAAGATGCCAGCCACAGAGACTGGAAAAATGTCAAGAAGAAAAACTTCCAACATGGCCAAACAGCCGGAAAAACTCACAACAGCCTTTGTGAATACAATGAAGTGATTATTTATACCTGTATGAGTGAATCTGAAGGAAAGATTGAGACAAGCTGATGTATTGTAGGGGAGACAAAAAGAAGGAAGTACAAGGTATAATTAATTTGGAAACCCTGAATTATGAAACAGAAAAGAGTGCTTTGATTGGTCACTTGAATCTCAAGTGAAGTCAAGCTGATTCTTAGTTCATGTCATATACCATTTTAAAAGTCTGCACAACCATCTTTATTATGTCTTTGTAGTCTGAGTGCCACCAGTGTGCATTATCCAATATACATGTACACATGTACTCCTTAGTCAAGGGGGTTACATGTGTCATGGCTTGTGATGGCATCAGCTTTAATTCCTTAATATACAAAAATACACTAGTAATATAGCTGCAGAAAAATATATTTCATTCATTACATATATAGCCTTGTTTTGGTCTAAAGAAGCCAAAGACATATGCACAAAATGGATTAAGTTGAGAAACTGTGGTTCACTCAGAGTCACCCACGGTGTTGTATGGTAAAAAGACAAGCGGAAGTGGGATCTCTCTGTTCCTAGTGCAACTCTCTGATTCCTATTATTACTTTTATTGCCATAAATATGAGAAATAACCATACATCAGGTTAATTTCTGATATATTCTTTTCCACTTGTATCAGAACATCCCATTTATTATGGCTGTTTTTGTGATCCCTGCAGGAGAATCAGATGGATGTGAACCATACCAGCATGGCTGCATTTGTGCTCCTGGGAATTTCTCATAGGTCTGATGTGCAAGCCTTCCTCTTCATTGTCTTCCTGTTTATCTATCTTTTCATCCTGATAGGGAACACGGTGGTGCTGGTTGCTACAATATTGGATCGAGCTTTACACATCCCCATGTTTTTCTTCCTTAGGCATTTGTCTCTTTTGGATATATGTTATACATCGGTGACTCTCCCCCAAATGCTTGTGCACCTGATTTCAGAAGGAAAAACCATTTCATTCCTAGGTTGCGCCATACAGGTGTTCTTCTACATGTTCCTGGGAGCTACTGTGTGCTATCTCCTGGCTATAATGGCATATGATCGCTACCTGGCAATATGCCACCCCTTGCATTATGCGAGGTTTATGACCATGAAGGCATGCTTCCTCTTAATCTCTGGTTGCTGGGTCATTGGGTTGTCCATATCCATAGTGCAAACATCACTGATATTCTCTCTCCCCTTCTGCGGGTCTGATATTGTCAACCATTTCTTCTGTGATATTCCCCCAGTGGTGAGGTTACACTGCTTCAACCCCTACACCAATGACGTGGAGAGAATCCTAATTGTCTTCCTGATTCTCATCACCCCTCTGACATTTATCCTGATTTCCTATATTCTGATCATTGGAGCTATCTTGAGGATGACCATAACAGATGGGAGGAGAAAAGCTCTGGGCACATGTTCCTCACACTTGCTCACTGTGGTCCTCTTTTATGGCACAGCTATGTTCACATACTTGAGGCCCAGTTCTGTTTATCCTGATCCAATGGGCAACCTTCTCTGTCTCACTTACACCGTGGCCCCTGCAATGCTGAACCCTGTTATCTACAGCCTGAGGAACAAACAAGTGAAGGAGGCCCTAAGGAATATGTTGGCCAAAAGGACAAATTTTGTAGGTACATGAAAAATGTATTTTCTTGTCTGATTTCACCTGACAATCATTTGATAAGTGGGTTTGTATATCTCATAACCATTTTATAACTTATTCTTGTAACATGATTGTTTATTTTCTTTGTGGGTGGTAGAGCAAAAGCCAGATATATAGCCAGAATTAGAGTAGAGGCCAATGGAAATGAATCACGTGGATGAAGCAAGCATGCCACAAAAGTACCAAAGCAAAAAAAAAAACAAAAAAAAAAAACAACCCAACTTTTTTTTGCTGCCCCAAGCCTACGCTAAGCTGATCGGCGCTTAGGGCTCAGCAAAAAACCAAGACAAAAAAAAGCCTTGCCTCCCTTCCAATCGGATGTGGGGGGGGTAGGATATCTTTATTTATTTTGGCTGCAACCCAAGCACAGATCAGCTGTAGCATAGCTGAAGGTGCTTTAAAAAAAAAACAAGCACCGGCTGTGCTACAGCTGATCGGTGCTGCTGCTTTGGAAGCCCCCACTGCTGGGGCTGGGCAGCAGCAGTGGCAGGGGAATGAAAACTCCATGGACATGGGGTCACGATGGTCAAAAATGAAATGAACAAAATGATTTTTTTTGTTTCATTTCATTTCATGTTCCTTTGAGGAGTGGTTTGTTATTCGTTTCATTACACAACAAGAAAAATAACAAAATGAATAAAAAATTTATTCCGTGTCCATCTCTAGTCCTAATTCCAGTTTCCCACCTCTTTTCAAAGTTCCCCTGGACTGGATGCTTGACTTTTTTTCTATGACAAAACTGGTCCTTGGTTTGAAATGCATAATTAAGAAAAATACTGAGATACCAGAATTAAAAGTGGTGCATAAAATCAAGATACAACTGAGGACTACATGCTTTAATAACAGCTTGTTCTTGCAAAAATATGTTTTACTATGCCCATTTGGCATGAAATTGTGCAATTTGTTTAATTCTTAGTTGCTCCAAATTAGGATGATTCCTAATCTGTGTAAGAATCTGATGCACAGACTGGGTTTTTTTTTTTCATGTTTATTAATAATCCAATTTAAAAATCTGACTTTTCAGAGCAAGCCTAGGGCTTCTTTTAAACGGAAGAAGTGGACATATCCATAAAAGCACCCATTAAAATATAACAATTGGTCTTTAAATTGCTGCAATATCTTTGTCTTAACCTTTTTATTTTGGTTTTGGCATTGCTTTTGGTTTTGCCTGATCTGTTAACACCAAATAACATGGCTACCTCTTCTATAACTAGGCTTTTTTTGGTGATCTTTATAGTTGGTAGAAATCCTTACAGATCTTCTGGAGACATTGCAGCAGCTCCCAGTCTCCTTTTAGCTCATCTTCATGGCAGAGTCTCAATGAGAAGGAGTGCACTGCTTCACAGTTCTATACCCCTGTCCCACACTTCTCTTAAAGCTGAAGGAAAGAGCCCTGATAATGAAATATTTTCCTAACACAAACATTGACCAAGGCCACTTTGTCACAGGATGACCTTCCTGTCTTTTACCCTTTACTCAGAACAGAAAACTACTTTCTCTGGTGCACAGGGCAAACATGTTCACAGAACTTTGCAAAATTCAACAAGGCTACACAAAGTGGCGTTGGAGGAATACATGCAGGAATTTTGAGGGCTTACCTGTAGCATGGTTTCCAGAAATGTCTTTAATAAAACCTGAAAATGTGATGGATACAAACACCTTTTTTTAGTAAATATTTTCACCCCCAAACCACCCCCCCCCCCGGGGGGGGGGGGATAGCATATTTCGCTTTGTCCATGTAGAGTTCCCTATGTTTTAAGCCTTTGGGTCACTTCTTGCCATACACTCTCCCTTTCCACAGACATTTGCTGGTCACTAATAAAACTATACAGTATCAAGGTGTGTTAAGATTTGGTTTACAATAATAAACAAAATAAAACAAAATATATTTTACTTTAAGATCTCCTTAACTCAAAAATGAATGGTGTTATATATGCAGGTAAGCTAACATGTCTCCAGACATCTTTTCCCTGCAAGATTACAAAGATTTATCTTTTATTTATCCACTCCTCAAAAAAAAAAAAAGATTTGCATATTTTTCTTTAATTATTCAAAAAAAAATTTTCTGTCTCCTTCCATTTCCTCCCAAGAATGTCCCAGAATAATGTATGTTTGTGGTATTGAAAAGAATGTAAAATGGCAGTCAGTGCACCTCTCCATAAGATCATCTGGCTGGATTGCCCAATCTATCTAGGCTTCAGAGCAGTGAATTTTTGCCCCTAAATGGGCCTGGAAAGCTTCCACTCGGAACCAGACATTTTCAGTGTTGGCCAGAACACTAGGGGACACATTGCCTGTTGATGTTCACCAGACTCTCTCCTTTCTGACCTTCAGGAAATTGTTAGAGCTGAGCTCTTCAAAGAGGTCATTGGTAACATCCTCCCCTTGTTCTCGTGGGCTCACATGTTTTAATTTGAGTTTTGGTTGACATTGCCTAGGTGTTCTTTTCATTTGTTATATATATATATATATGAATGAAATTAATAAACAAATGAAATAAATTCTTGGCTGCTCTTGCCATTTGCAAAAGCAGTAAAAATGAAACATTGTAGAACACAGGAAGAAAATCTCTATATGCCATTCCTAAAGGTGACTTCTACCTGTCATGAAACAATTGGTAACCTTCTCTTCTTCCTAGATAAGTTCATGAAAACGATTTCTTTGCAACCAAGTGGAATGGTTTATTTCAAGGAAGTGTTGGTGAGATGTTCCGTACATATCTCCACAGACCATTTCCTAGCTGAATTTATTTATTCTCATCACAAATTTTAGTGGAAGTAGTGGAGGAAGTAATTATAAGGTACCTTCTACAGCCTTGAAATCTGCAATGGCACTTCCCCATAAGCCTGAAAGAAAAGAAGAATCTGAATTCTGTAGCAATATAGCATGATTTTCAGGTAAAAAGTTTTCTTGGTGGTATGCATAGTTGGATTAGTTATAACTTGTTTTCAGAGGTTCAAAATATATATGGATGGATGGATGAATATAATCTATAACTGGCTGGCTTTAAAAGTTATATACAGTGGTACCTCATAAGATGAATTTAATTTGTTCTACAAGTCAATTTGTTTTATGAAAAATTCATCCTACAAAACGTGGTTTAAGGCAGTTTCCCGTGGGAATGCATTGAATACCAATAAATTCTTCTTTTTAGGCATCCCATAGGCAAAATCCGTTTTGTGAAGCATGCCTATTCCTGGAAATTTCATTGGTCTTACAAATTTTTCATCTTAAGGGGCATTCGTCTTAAAGAGGTATTACTGTACATTAAAATAAGTTATTTGAAAAGAAACAGAAAAAAAAATAGTCAATCTATGTTAGTCAGAACAGAAAGTAAAATAGTAAAATGACATATTCAAGAATTCCTTTTAAAAAATTATTTATTTAAACATATACCCCACACATTTATTGGATAAGCCACTATGCTAGGTGGCTACTTTACCCCCTTCTCTCCAATAAGGGACCAGGAAAGCACTTAGCACACCCCATCTTTGTCATCCATTTCTCCACATCTGGAGAGGCATGTCTGAAGAAAACTGTGCATAAGCTCTCTACAGGAGCTGGAAATCCAGTTTCATAGTGTTCCAGATTGTGTGGAGAACCTACAAGCAAATAAGAACATCTCCTATGTGGGCATATAGCTCTCTGTGTGGATTAAGTGATGATGGAGAAAGGAAGAACTATGCTTTCACTTGCTTATGTGCTGAAGACAATCAAGTAAGTAATGCTTGTAGGCAATTTTTTTCCTGTTAAATATGATGAAGAAGGCAATAGCCACTCAGGTATTTTCTTAAACAGGGGATAGGCCTAAGGAACTAGTGGATGTTTTGGTCCTTATTGGCTAAAATCCAATAGTAATTCACAGCTAGAGTATGCTCATTAAATCAATGTAGCCGGCATACCATAGGTATTACCTCATATGATGGGTCTATCCTATTTGGAACTTATTACTAGATTTCAGTCATTGTTTTACAAATATATTTGGAAACATACAAAGATATGACTAAACCTAAACAGTTGGAAGATATAGAATTTAACAGACAGTACTTTTCAAATGTCTTTATTACATTCAGAAAGAACTGAATAATATAAATGAAATATTTGTTAGCTTCCATCATCTCGAGCATCTCAAGGACACTTGAAAATTCTAGGCCTGTCTAATCAAAACTAAATTCCCATGGAGAACAATATGATTGTCTCTAGGTATGTGGATGTCAGACTTCAACCATCCACATAAACCTAAATTCAATCATAAGAGTTTTCCCTCCAGGTGTATAAAGGGACACTGCCTAAAATCCTGTTGCTTACTATAATAAGTCACACTAGAGAAGGACTCCCATAGTTCCGTGTATTGTGAGTGATAATCTGTATTACTGAAGATCTAATGTGGACTTAAGACTGAACATTTCTCTCTTCCTGCTCCTGCTGCAGCCATATTACCTCTCAAATAGGAAATGCTTTTTTCATCCTTAACTGTCTTCAACTTGCCATGCTCAAATATACTTCCAAACAATCTCACGTCCACAAATGCACCAGGATGAAAGAATCCAGCCTCATCAGGAGTAAATTCGAACCAGATATCTGAGAAGAGGAGGAGGAGGAGGAGGGAGTAATAGTTAATAAATTAGAAATTGTCTGCTTTTGACTTTATTCTGTATTAGAGATGGGCACGAATAAAAAAAATGGTGTTTCGGTTTTTCGTTTTTCATTGAGGGGTGCGTTTTGGTTCGTTATCATTTTTCACATTTTTTTAAAAAAAATCGTTTTCATTTTTCGTTTTTCATTTTTACCCGCTTTTTGGATGATTTTTAAAGCATTTCTGTGCACGGGCATCCCCCAACGCCCCAAACCAGAGGGAAACACTTAAAAAATGATGCTGGCAGAGACACAGTATAGACTAGGTACGCAGAGAGGCTGCAAAGGCAGCGGCGGGCATTGTCCAGGGTGCAAGGCATCTGCAGAGTGACTGCACTGCGGGGCAGAGGAGGGTACTCATCGAGAGGTATGCACGCACGCACACAGGGAGGCTGCAAGACTGAAGCTAGAGAGAAATCTCTTCTTTCTCTCTCCTAAGAGCCAGGCTGCAGCCAGCAGAAACACAGAGACACACACCTGCCTGGCTGGCCCAAAGTGAAAATAATGAGTCGCAGAGACAGCAATCCCACCCTAACTCCCACCGGAGACTGCAAGGAGGATGGAGGCTGCCAGAGCTTTTTATGCCCTCTGTGGCTGCCAGACCTGCCCAGTCTGCCACCTGGGCATGCTATTGGTTGAAGTTGTCCAAGAATTTACATGATCCTATCACATGGCTTGCATCCATTTTATGGCTGGAATCCATTTTGTGTCAAAGGGAAAAGAAAAAATACATCGCGATGGGAGAAAGACAAAAACAAAAATTTTAAGGACCCCAACCCCCAGTAAGTAATAATTTCAAATAATTATTGCTGCGTTTTAATGGATGTTCAGGGCGTTTTAATACCCAAGAAATCAATATTAGGCATCTGGGAGCCATTTTGGGTCAATGTCCCCTAACTCCGCTTAAAGGGAAAAAATACAGCGATCTGAGAAAAGACATAAATGCACATTTTAAGGACCCCAACCCCCCTGTTAGGTATTATCGGGCAGAATAAATAATTGTCGCTGAGTTTTTATGGATATTCAGGACATTTTTTAACATTTCAAAACAGCTCATTTCATTGCGCGTCACGATTAACGAAAACGAAACTTAATGAACCTAATTTTGTGGTTCTGTTTGGTTCATTCTAATTTCATCACAATTTTTGATATTTGTTTCATTACGTAACGGAATGAATAACGAATAACGGAAACAGAAAAAAGTTCATTCTGTGCCCATCTGTATTCTGTATCCGGATTTTGCATGGAGTTACAAAATTTCAATCTGTGATAGTTTGTGGTCCAAGGAGGGGCATCTCACTCCCCGATGCTTTACCATCTTTTGACCACTGCCCCTGATTTTGTTGAAATATATTATTTTTAGGCCATGTCTCACATAATCTATCGGCTGCAAAGATAGCAGTTCAGCAGTTCGAATCCCTGGTGCCAAGCAGCAGAGCGAGATCCCACTGATAACCCCAGCTCCTGCCAACCTAGCAGTTTGAAAGCATGTAAATGCAAGTACTGTAGATAAATAGCTACCACCGCAAAAAGTGGAGAAGGTAAAACAGTGTTTCCTTGCAGCCATGCCGGCCATGTGGCCATGCAGTCACGTAACACTGGTTCTTCGGCTTGAATATGGAGATGAGCACTGCCCCTAGAGTTGGACATGACTAGCATGTATGTGCAGGGGGGGAGGACTTTACCTTTTTTACACACATCCATCTACAAATATTTGAAAGCAGTGATCACTCATGGCTGGGTGGGGGGGAAGCCTCTATAAATGATTGAGGACAGTTTAAAAACTGAGTTAAATGGTTCAGGAACTATCCACATTTAAAGGCATTTATGTTGTGCTGAGGATAAGTCCCAAGCTAGTGGATCCAAACAGTGAGAGAGGAGATTCCACTAAACCAGTGGTTCTCAACCTTTGGGTCCCCAGATGTTCCTGGACTGCAACTCCCATAAGTCCTGGCCAGCTCAGGTAGTGATGAAGACTTCTGGGATTTATAGCCCAGAACATCTGGGGACCAACAGGTTGAGAACCACTGCACTAAACATTAAAATAAATTTCCTCAGAACAAGACTTGTTTGGCACCTGCCCCAGTTGTTGTACTCTTCTTCTTTAAGGGGATTTTAAACAAAGGTTGTGTGGCTATCTGTCAGGGATACCTTAGCAGTGCTTTACCTTCTTAGGGATGGAGAACTTTATGAATCTTGGGCTTCTTTCCAGCCCTACAATTCTAGCATGCTGTACAGCATTTGGACAAGGATAATAAGTATAGAAAATATTGTTGAAGATCTATGGGACACATTAACTCTGAGAAAGATCACAAAATGTTCCAAAATACCATTGATTTCAATGAGATGCTTAAGGACTGTGAGAAACATTTGTTGTTTTTACCAGGGCGGGTTTTTGTATCATCATTGAGCTTGTTTGAATCCACTGCTGCATAGATGGGGTATGGTACTTTCCCCTGAACAGAAACTCCCCTTTCCTCAGACAAAGGATGATGATCCAGCTGCAAAAAAAAAAGAAAGAAAAGAAAAGAAAAGAAAAGAAGCTCATTCGCGTGTTATGGGGAGAAGAGCAGATTTTCACCACTAAGACAAGCCAATGTTAAGTCATTTAAAAAAATATCACAGAGTGCCATGGAGGAACTTGTGTGAAGTGAAATACCAAAATCCGAGTCAGTGTCCCCTGGCACAGTGGCTGAAATCCTGTTGCTTAGTCTAATAAGTTATACTAGAGTAGGTGCATTGAATTAGTGATGATTTGGTGTGTTAGCTCCTCCACAAGTTCCATGGATTCAATGCCCCTACTCCAATTACAACTTGCCTTAGCAAAGTCAAGTCACAACAAGCATACCTGTAGGTCCATTTGAATCAATGGGCTTGCCAAATCTCCCACAGATCCAGTGGGCCTACTCTAGTTCAATTTTCTACACTAAGCAACAAGATTTTTGCCCATGTTTCAGAAATGCTATATAAAAACTTCCATTTGTTTCAGTACCAGTTGGGCTTGCGACCTGGTGGCCATGCTGCTAATGCTATTTGGGAGATAAGAAAGAAGGCCAGGGCCTTGAAATAATAGCTTGAGACTTACCTCACGCAACATTGCATAGACAACAACACTGCCCCAGAAATCAGTCAAGGAGAAGGTGCTATCTTTGCTTGGTTCTACAAGGGCATCCAGTCCTTTTTTAGGATCCCACTCTCCATTTGTGAGCTTGTTGCACAATGTTTCTTCTAACATCGGAAGCTGTTCTGTCCATTCCTCGTGTTCATAGATGTATGACATACACCTTGACAAACCAATGAACATGGTTCAATGAACATGGTTCGTTCCTCATTTGAAGGTCAAATGAGGAATCTTATACATTATCAGAACACAACACTGAGCAAGTGTTTTTTGGTTTTTATTTTATTTTATTTTATTTTTGAGGACTTGGTCTTTACAAATACCTGAACAAAACCATTTAATCTCCAGCGGTAGGGTTATTGATTAAACCGAAGTAAGCCATTAGCTTACATTCATTTAGCATTAGCAATGGGGACAAACATTTTGCAAATTTGTCAAAATTCATAGATTCCTAGTAAATTGCAAATTGACAGATTTTTAGAAAATTTTGATAAATCAATCCATCAGGTGATATAATGTTTTCCAAGGTACCTAGAAACACCAAAAATTGAAGGAAAGCATCCTCCGACTCTCTGCTACAATTCGATGGAGATCAGAGTTTTGATGTATGAGATATGCACCCCCAAATTGGAAACTTCTCCCCAAGCACTTAAAGACTCAACACTTGCAGAGAAGCTTCCTCTAACTCTCCTCTACAAATCTTTCAAGTTTGGTGAATAATGAGTTTCCTGAACTCAGTTTCTAAAGGGCACTTTCGGGGGGGGGTCACTTTTTCTGTGTATAACTCTGATTCTGAAGCTTAATTTTAATCAAACTTAGAGAAATCATAGGGGTGAGTAGGGATAAGATTATGACTAAGCTTTGTGTCTCAAAGTGCCTAGGGGCACTTTCCCTGGGGAGTTTTCTTTGGGGGTACATATGTCAGATGTTCAAATGACAATCTTCACCAAACAAGCAGGGCTTTTAGAGGAGAAGCAGAATATGTAGGCTCTAAATGGGGGTGGGGGTGGTTCATAGCATTTTAAAGGGGGGGAGAAGAAGGATCAATTCATCAATTTGTTGCTGGAAACTGTCATCAGCCCTGATGAATCATGATAAATAAAGCCACAAATGAAAATGTAACCCAGTAGAATAAACAGATTTTGAAAATGTGCAAATACATGGCCTATATTCTAAAATTAAGGTCCCAATCAACTAAGGCCCATTTCCATCATCCTTCCCCCTTCCCCCACACTAGCATTTTACTGCTTTGCAACATTTTGGGGACACCGTGCCCAATTTTCTTTAAAAATTCCAGTTTGTTGGTTGGATTGGTCAAATCATTGAATTGCTCTGAATTGCTTTGGACTGATTCAGGCTGCTCTTGGCCAAGCCAATTGGATTTGGGCACACTATAAATTGGTCCGAACAGATCTGTTTGGATTCAATGTTCAGACAAAATTCATTTCAGCTACTAATAAAGACAGCTGTGGCTAAAGCTCTCTCTGAAAATCATTATAACTCATTATTACTCATTATTGTGGGTCCTGATGGTGATTTTAGTCTGGTATTTTAATACATTGTATTGATTGTATTTAAATGTTTTATTGTTGTATTTTTATTGCAATTTGATGTTTTAATTATTTGAATTGTTTACTTTGATTGTGAGCCGCCCAGAGACCTTTGGGTAGTGGGCAGCATACAAGCTATATAAATAAAATAAAATAAAATAAAATAAAATAAATATTACAGATAGCCTTATCAAACCATCAGCACCTCAATCAGCAAATGCTACATCTTCAATTGACAATGTGGCACCACCTATGTCAGCAATGAAGTCTACTTACCAAGTCGAGCCTGACACTCCACAGAGATACATGACAGCATCCAACAAGCCCTGTTCCTGAAGTTCACCCAGAACCCCTTGAAGTGCGATCATGGCCCTTAGACCTCCACCTGATCCTAAGATGGCAATGTGAGGAACATTGTTCTGTGGGAGGGACAGGAAGAAAAGTGATTGTATTAAATATGTTTATCCCTTTCATCAGTCATATCTAATAACTCTCCAACATTCCATTGGGCAGTAGAAGTATAAATGCTTTATAGCCAAAAGGCTGTTGAGTGGTTACACTGGTAGAAAGGCAGTGTCATAACTTCCAGGGGCAAATTCCTGAAAACTGATAAGAGTGTTTGCTTGAAGTCTGCATTGTGCCAGTTGAGTGGCTTGGCATGTGACCAGAAATCCAAGCAGGGACTCATTAATTAGCAGCATTTTGTGGCTGTAAGTTATGCCATTGCCTTTCCTCTGGTGAAACTGTATCAACAGGCTTTGGACAAATGCATTGAATTCTGTGGGAGGAACGAGGTATTCTCTTGTTTGAATAACACCCATGAAGCAATTGTTGTAGTGACTGCCATAAATTTTTACTTGAAAATTTTCGAGTCTTCAAATATGCTAAATGTTTCTGCACTAATATAAATAACTATATAAATTCTACTAAATCAATCAATAATAAATCTGAATGCATCTTAATAAATATATATTATTCATTACTTTAGACAGTTGGCTTAGCCCTGAAAATAAAAGTGTATTATAATGCAGTCTGCATCCAGTCCATTGAGTTTCCTTAGTTGGATGTTAGACCCTTCGCTGTTTTCTGACTTCAATGAAAAGACCAAGACTTTATGAATAAAAGATTTTCAACATGTGACCTTGTATCAGTTCTAAGCAGCAGACACAAAGATAGAAGATGATCAAATCTACTGTCCAATATCATTTGTAGCCCCATGAGGTTTTTTAATTCCAGAATAATGTCTAATTAACTGTGGGCACTATCTTGTTTCATTAAGATAGAAAAATATTTTTAACACCACAGCCTCGCTCCTGAATTTTTCACTGCAAAGTCTACACTTGCTAGCCATCTCCTCCAACCCATGACTAGACTCAAAGTTGTACTGGTATTGCAGTGTGGATGCTCAGAAGGCCTAAAATCTGTTTTCGTCCATTCTGTTTCCTGGACAGAAGTTGAGGACTTTTTTCTTCTTAGACTGAAATGTTTACTACTCATCCAAGTAGCTTCTTCAGTCATGGATAAGTAGTGAACCATTTCAGGAAAAGAAGTCTAGTTGCTGTGATGCAACTTCTGGATTACTTCACCTGGATGGCTTGTGAATCTTCACAGACATTCTTTCTCCCAGTTTGCCTGCCTTTCCTTTCTTTTTCCACTTTGTATCTAGTATTTTCCTACCATGTCACTTCACTCAGCCTACTTATTTTATTATTTTTCTGGTCCCTTCCCCTCTCTCCTTTTTGCTTGCATTGACCACTGTTAGGATCTTAGAAACACAGCCAACCATACTCTCCTTCTTATCCCACAATAGCAGAACATTTGCAAATCACTACCAGGGATTTTTGCCATCAACAGTGCTTTAGACCACCAGGTCCTGTGGCATATTAAATACAGATCATGGATTTTTACCGTAGCACAGTTGGCCCCAAGTTTTTGCAGACAACTATGCACTCTGATTTTTCTTGTATCAACGATTGCCTTTTCTTTGTCTGATATATCACTGGAAATCCGGATTGTATCCCTGGTTTAAAAGCAAAAGAAGAAAACTCAACATCATCAGAAATGGGTCTGAATTGACAGCTATCATCCAACATATGTGCCTGGATTACAACTCCCATGATCTCTCACCATTGACTATGCTACCAAAGGGTTGAAGGAGTTGTAGTCAAAAAATTCTGAAGAGCCATAGCTGCCTCCCTGATTTAGGCAGATCCCCCACCTCAGTCTTCTGCTGCAGGCAGAATGTGGAGATATCAAGTACCTTAGCCACACACCCAGAAAAAAAGACCCAGAAAACTGCAAAAAGCCAGAATGCTGTTTAGATACAGTACTGACATTAACACAAAGCTGAGCCAGAGAGCCCCATCCCTTTCTATAACCTGTTGCCAATTCTGCAGTCCACAGCCACGCAAAATTGCATATTAGGGCTACCCAATACCCTCTGTTTTCTACAGGATTGGCAGACCTGAACTGCAACCAAGCTGAGGAAATGGAGGATATAGCACAATGGTTTAGGTCAGGCATGTCCAAACTTCGGCCCTCCTGATGTTTGGACCACAACTCCCAGAATTCCAAGCCTGTATTTCCAATGGCAAAGGACCGTGAGAGTTGTGATCCAAAACATCTGGAGGGTCAAAGTCTGGACATGCCTGGTTTAGGTACTTAGCTGTGGAGACAGAGGTTGGGATTTCCATTTCCCACTGTAGCTCTGGGGAGAAGGGACAGCCTGGGTGGCCTTGGGCAAGGTCTAAAGTCCAGAGTTCTCCCAGAAGAACTTTGCATCCTTAGATGTTCCTGGACTACAACTCCTAGAAATCTTGGCCTGCACACCTAGTGATGAAGGGTTCTGAGACTTCTTAACCACCTACCAAGGCCGTAAATGAGACCAACAGTTCAGCAGTTGTTGCATCTAGCTACCCCTAGCTGTAAGCCACTTGCCACCTACAAAACACAAAGCAAAGGTTGGTTTCAATAACTCCTTCCCCTTCTTGTTGTTCTAATGCTGAGATCAGTCTTCATTCAGAATTGCTGTGAGAAACCTAATCTTCCAAGTGGTGCACAGAGATAAACACATGCAGAAATAACTTTTGTATGTCCTGTTTCTTGTGCCTGAAGCTACAGAAGCTTCTCTATTACCACTGATGAACCATAACATCTGCAATGCAAACATCACAATGTTACTCCCAGTGTTGGCCATCAAACCCCAACACAGAAAAAAATTCTCTAAGCAAAAATTCCAGAGGAGGGAGAATGATTAGGCTCAGGCTCAGGTGAGTCCTTCCTGCAGAAAGTCATGCCATAGCTGACAAAAAGCAGGACAAGAGACAAAAAGTAGCTATACTTACATGGTTCCCTTAAGAAGACCACATTCACTAGGATTTCAATGGGAAAATTCTCCACTCTGCTGCTATAGGCATCCTGAGCAAGGAATATATGAGACTGCAAAGGACCTGAGTCATTTCACACCATCAATGACAGTGGCTTCTTTACACATAAGGTAAGACATTTTGTAACAGCTTCCAAGGTAACATGAGTTAAACAAATAACTTGTAGGTGTATTCCATTGTTTACTAGGGACATTCCCAATTGATAACTGTCCAGAAAAGAGTTGATTCTGTTTTGTCCTTGTCTCATTACTCAGGATGTGTTTTGAAAATTGTTCTCACCTTCTGGACTTTGACTTCAAGGTAAATCCCTAAGAATTGCCTCTATCAGGACATCCTATCTTGTGGCTTGTTTTTACGTATGCTTTGTGTGTGTGTGTGTGTGTGTGTGTGTGTGTGTGTGTGTGTGTGTGT
>JAHTLZ010000111.1:17341300-17401141 GCA_023846285.1 Phrynocephalus versicolor | reverse complement strand
GTGTGTGTGTGTGTGTGTGTGTGTGTGTGTGTGTGTGTGTGTGTGTGGTGTTTTGTGTCATTACAGTCATGACCAACTCTTTGTGACTCCATGTCCATGGAGTTTTCTTGGCAGAAGTACTGGAGTGGTTTGCCAGTTCCTACTCCAGGCGCCTACAGCACCTGGTATTCCCTGGTGGTCTCCCATCCAAGTACTAACCAGTGCGGACCCTGCTTAGCTTCCAAAATCAGGTGAGATTGGATGTGCTTAGGGCATCTAGGCAGCTATACATATGCTTATGAACTGGTAATAACTGGGGAAAATCCTATTAAATAACTACTTGTGTGTTATTCAGCATCACCCTTGTGGTAATTACAATAGCACCAAGGTGGAAGTGCTATCTACAAAGCACTTGTGCTGCCACATTGTTCAATTGTTCACACCAAGGAAACATGACTGTTTTTGCACAGTTGAATTGCATTATTTCTTGTTGCTGTGTCTAACACTAGGCAGATTTACACTGGTGCAACTTTATGCTACACTGATATGAAGAACATTTTGCCCACTATCTTCCTATCCACCAGAAGCCCCCAGATAACGATGCTATAGATTCTATAGAATGATGTGGTGTTGTTTCAGGAGGACATTCAGGATGAAGGAAGAGTAGTATTGGCCTAACATGGCCAACTACAAAGAGAAAACACCTCTATTGCCAACAGGAAGCTCCGCCATATCTTTATGTTGATGCTTTCCTGCATGCATCAGGAAATGTTAATATGTTCAAAGATGATCTGATTTTAAGCACCAAGGTCTTGTGGAGAGTCTATGTGGCTGGTTACTCTTTGTAAGAAAGATTGAACTAAAACATTTGCTTCCATTCCATATTTAGAATTTGAAATGGCAGTCCCAAATACAAGGTCTCAAACGCTACACCAATGACCTGAACAATATGAAAAGAATGGATATTTAATAGGAAACAAGTAAAGAAAGCTAGCCACTGATGTGTGAATAGGGTTGTGCTTGGCTTGAGATCATGGAATACTTTGATACAGTACCCTGTCCTCTTGTCCATAGAGGGGATAAACCTCTTGGCTGAAAATTTGCTGTCAGAAACCATGGATTCCACAGATAGAGATGGGCACGACTTAGCGGAATTCCCGTTTCCGTTTCCGTTACTCGTTTCCGTTACGGAACGGAAACGGTAACGGGAAATACTCCGCCAGAACTCGAACTCAAACCAACTAAAGAATAATTGGGTCTGATTTGTCATTGTCATTCCTGGCATTGCGGCGATCCCACAATGCCAAGCGGCACAGAAAAAAAGTTTTTAAAAGTTAAAAAAAAACCGATTCCCGGCCCTAAAAGCAGGCGAAAACTGTCTGAGGGCACCTACCAGGCCAGAAGGGTGTTTTATTTGGGGGGGGGGTTCCCCGCCCCCCCTCTCCTTGGCTGGTGCTACTGCTGCGCTGCTGGTACCAGGCGGGGGGGCATCGTCTCGTCTGCCTTTGCCATGCGGTGTGCGGGCGGGGGGATCCAAAATGGAGACCGCAATATTTTTTTTGAAATGGTGGTCCAAAAACACACCAAAGCACCACAGAAACATGCGAAAATTAGCTATTTTAAATGCTTGAATTTTTACAGTAGCAGCAGTGGGTTTGTCTTGCCAAAATACGTCTCCATTGATTTTATTTTATTTTATTTTATTTTATTTTTATTTTTTTACACCTGCGCACGCGCAATGATGGGCTGGCCATGGGATGGGACCATGCAAATTTTTGGAGCCATTCCACCAATCGCATGGCCAGGTTTTGCTGAGACTGTACCAGGCTGGGAGGGCGCATCCTCGGCGTCTCCATTTGCCATGCAGTGCGGGGGGATCTAAAATGGCGACCGCAATATTTTTTTTGAAATCGTGGTCCAAGAACCCACCAAAGCACCACAGAAACATGCGAAAATTAGCTATTTTAAATGCTTGAATTTTTACAGTAGCAGCAGTGGGTTTTTCTTGCAACAAAATGTCTCCGTTGATTTTATTTTATTTTATTTTATTTTTATTTTTTTACACCTGCGCATGCACAATGATGGGCTGGCCATGGGATGGGACCATGCAAATTTTTGGAGCCATTCCACCAATCGCATGGCCAGGTTTTGCTGAGACTTCCGGGTGTGCCAGAGAGGGCATTAAAAGCCCACAAACCCAAACCCTAAACCCGAACCCGAACCCGAACCCGAACCCATACGCCAGTACACTGTGTTCTTAGTGGGCCAGAGGCACCCAGAGGTACAGCCCACTAACTCACCCTAACCTTAACCGTTACCCTAAGCCTAGCCCTTACCCCCTACCCCATGCTCTTGGAAGTCAAGTCGCGCTAAATTGTGGCGGTAACGACAAATGAAAAAATGAAAAACAAAACGACAAATTTTTGAAAAATTTCGCGAAAAACGGAAACAAGCCGAAACAGACCCGTCCCGAAAAACGACAACTCGGAAAAAAAAAATTTCCAAGTCATGCCCATCTCTATCCACAGATTTTCAAAACCAAGATTTCTTGATATGGTGGCATGTATCAAGAAGTTACATTCCCAAAACCCTAAATAGAGGTTTGGGGAGACAAGGAGGAGATTGATCACTTGCCTCTGGAAAATGAAGGAGAACTATGGTAGGTTATGTTAGAAAATCGATGCAACCAATATGGATTTGACAAAACTCCGGGAGGCAGTGGAAGATAGGAAGTCCTGGCGAGCTCTCGTCCATGCGGTCACGAAGAGTCAGACACGACTGAACAGCTGAACGACATGTTACAAAAGCCATGTTGCTGAGAGACAGGTCACCAATGAAGCTGGCAAAGGAATCTTGTGTGTCTAGGGGCCTTCATGGATTTGTCTACTGGTGGCTATAGTAACAACAACAGCGCTTTGAACCAGATAGTGAGAATTGACTTTTTAATTCTTCACAGAAACCTAGAGCTAAGTTATGCCCGAGGCATGAAAATGGAATGACACCTTTTATAGAAAACAATGTGAAAAGCATTCTGAGGCAGGTACATGCGCTGGGATCTGGCATGAGATGTAGACTCCCAAGCTCATTCTTGTACTAACATCAGGCCTTTTTTCTAGCTATCACTGCCATGTAGATTGTTAGAACAGAAACAATAAGAAGAATCTGGATTTACCTCTTATCTTCTCAAAAGGTTGCATTTATTTCTCATTTGTTTTATTAGTCATCATTCTTTAAGATTCCTTGTATTTAACATTCTTAAGATTATTGCACCTAACACTCAAACCAGTATCTCATAGAGGTTATCTTTATTGTTTAAATGCACCACAAAAAGGTGGTTCCTCTAAAACGAACTTATTTGGCAACCGGATCAGTGTCTTAACAAGCGGTTGCTTTTGAAGGTTTCCAGTATGCCATGAAATGGTGGCTTAATTTCTACTGAGATGGATTTAGAAATAAAGCCACAATTTCGTGGAACATTGGAAGTCTCCAATTATTTTCCAAGGCTGGTAAAAAGCATTGAAAGAATCTCTGGATTTCTAAGTAGCCTTTAGATATGCTCTACTTCACTGGGAAAGAAATCCAAAATGTAAACCAGGCTACTCATTGTGGTGTTAGCTTCAAAAATGTGCAAAATCCTGTTTCTTGTTTTTTTCTATGGGTTACTTCATCCAGTGAACAAATAGCTGCTAGGATAGGAAACACACTCATAGGTGTACAATGAATGATACCTAAATATAAACTTTTAATTTTGGCTAGCATCCCAAATGTGAGTCAACCTGTAAGCTAAATATACTTTCCGTAGTATCTTCATCAATACAAATCAGAGCTGTTGGGCTGGATCCAGCCATAGCCATACTTCAAGCAGATCTGTAAATAATCAATGGACAATTTGCTCAGAGTCTTCCTAAAAAGACATTGTGGTGTCCAGTTTATTCTAAATATGATCAGTTCTTCTAGGCATCAGTAGGAAGCCTGTGTGGCATACTGTCTAAGCACTGTGAACTGCACGTGGTACTAGACTGAAATAAAGAGTCATAATCTTAAGATGACCATGAAATGATGCATGCAAACCCCAGAAATGACACCTGTCACAGGCTCTTAGAAGACTGTATTTCAAATACAAATTCAAGCAAACACAGAGCAAGAGAGTGTTGGTATGTTGTACTCTGCAGCCTTATATGCTTGGGGAGAGCTGATGGGATTTATTTATTTATTTATTTATTTATTTATTATTGCATTTATATCCCGCCTATCTTCGAGAACGAACTCTAGGTGGCTAACAACAAAAGGGAATATACAATAAAAGAGCAAATAAATCTAAATCAATACAGTGTAAACAATTAAAACAGGGACGCCCCAGCGACGCCACAGGCGATGAGCCTGATAAATAGAATCTTAAGCAGTCTATTCTATTGATGGTGGGTTTAAAAACAGGAGGGAAAAAAAAAACCTAGGTCTCGCCAAAGGCCTCTCGGAAGAGAAAGGTTTTTAATGCCTTCCAAAAGGGATTGTGCTGCAGAAGGACAAGATGGTGCCTCTCTCCCACTACCTCCACAAATCCATGCAGCTCAGCTGACAGCCTTAACAGCTAGATGTCCATTTAACATTGGCAGCGATAAGCAAGTAACTTCAAGTTTTCAATGCTGGGTTTTAGTCCAAGCATTAAAATCACTCACCAAGGTGCTGAATACTGATCTTATTTTTGGGATAGGTTATGTCAATTTCAGAGTAAATCCAAAGCAGATTCATTGCTCCTAGACCAATTGGAGTCACTGATCTCTGTGTCTCAGAGAGGAGGTAGTGATTGAGAGCTCACGAGAAATGACACAGCTCTGTCTTCCTATTTTCCATGGCCACTTGCTCACCTTCTGCTGGACGCTTGCTTACCATGTGCTCACTCAAATACTTTAGTACAGTAGTAGGGCCAGTGCCTGTTGTTTGAGTATATTTGTAACACATGGTCCCTGCTTGCCTATGTGTTGTAGTTTGCTCTCTTTTGTTCGTATTCACATGGTGGCCAGGGGTCTTTCCAAGCTGTGCTGTCTATGATGCGGTTGGACAACGAGTTCAACAAAACACAAAGTCAACCAAGGCCATCAGAAAAGGCAAGCATCACGCCCTTCAAGATACCTTCTCAGGAAGATGGAAATAACTCAGAGGGAATGGCCGGGTGATTTCACAGGAGTAACTCCTGGCATTGACAGACTCGCTCTGCCATACAGATAGCAATTAAGGCCTGATGCCATGTAGTCTAGTCTGATTTTGAGAGTCTCAGCTGAAAGATTTCCACATGCTTTTTTGTATGTGAAATGTTATGGACCCTCCAAAGGGAAGACTTGTGGAAAATACTCTGTCTGCAGCATCTAACAAGTTTTATCAACAAAGAAGCCCATCAGTGGGTTGTGAAGCCAGCAGAATATTTACAATAGGTCCAGAGAGAGGTCAAGTTCCCAGTCTGGTGATTTTGTAATACCACTAGTTTTTTTCCTCTCTCTTTCTCTCCCTCTCTCCCTCTCTCTGTATCACACATACACACAGATCTTTGTACCTACAAATAAGCTTTGACCTCTTCCCTCAGCACTTCAAGAGAGCTAGATTAGAGATGGAGAAATTCTATAGTAATTTTCTATTTCTTTATCCTAATGCATTACTCCAAAAGATGCCTGACATTCCATCTTATATACTGGTATTCTGACTACATCTCTTGCCTATTTATTCTTCTTCTGAGAAGATAAATAGGCAAGAATTCTAAAAGAATTCTGCTAGCATACAGTTCCAAAGCAAGTAGGACAGTGGTGGCCAAACTTTGGCCCTCCAGAAATTTTGGACCAAAACTCCCCCAGTCCTTTGTCATTGGCCATACAGACTTGGAATTCTGGGAGTTGTGGTCCAAAACATCTGGAGGGCCAAAGTTTGGCCGCTACTGAAGTAGGAGGAAAAGCTTGCTGAAACAAACCACTCTTTCATTTCAAGTGGTCAAGACATCATTGTCAAGGACACATTTCCAATCTTTTAAGGTTGTATTTTAATTTTGTTTTCCCAATCTTTGTAACAGGGAGGGGGGAAATCTCATGATAAACTCATATCCCCTGCCCCTAGTGGGTAACAAGAATTAATAGAGGGAACAGATTTAACATTTTGCTTGGCTAATATAAGCTTACGGAACTGAGCAGATAAGCAGTGTGTTCTCCACTGGTAAATATTTCTTCACACACTCGATGGTTCTATTTCTGTGTAAGAACATGTGGTACTCTTTAAAAGAGGAGGAAGTCCTGAATTCAATTGGTAATCTGATCTAGAATAGACCAATTGAAACAGTAAGATTTATATACATATCATTCCACCATTCAACAATTGAATGGACTGTTCTATAAGGCAAAACCCTTATAGAAAAGTCTCACACCTGCATAAATTCAGAGTTCAATGTTCAAGTGCCTTTAAGTGCTTCCAAATGTTACCCACAATATAATCAATTGCATTTAGCATTAGCCTTCAGTTTGCATGTGGTTTGGGCAAATTATCCTCATCATGAGTTGTCAAGTCAATTTTGAATACTGTAATGGCAACTCTTTTCATTATTTTCCAGGTACAGAATGATCAGAAGTGGTTTAACATTTCTATGTTCTGGAGATGCCCTCAAACTGTGCAGCTTGCCCAAGGTCAAACAGGATGCATCTACTCATAGGAGACACACCATGGAATTGAATACACCTTTTGGCAGCCGAAAGGACTACAATAAGTGAAGGAGAGCAGTCAGGTTTCACTGGTTCCCCTACCCACCCCTGTTCTGTGAAAATCTGCTGCAGAGATTTTGAAGATCTTCCAGAACAGTTTTAGAGCTTGCTTAAGGGTGCAGAATGGTACAGAGGAGGATTTCCAGATATAGGAAATAGTTGAAGTTTAGGTGACTACAAGCTGCAGAATCTCATAATTAGCAAAGCTAGCCAACAGTTTTGGAATAAATATTATAAACTAAAGTTGAATCAACATGACTGTTTCATTCACCTATTTGCAGAATGATGACAATGTGGCCTTTTATACATGGAAGCAATATGTATGTTCATCTTTCAATCTGTTCTTGTACAATGGATGCCTATGTAGAAAAACAGATGACACTTAGCATTCTTCTTCACACCACTGTTTAGTTGGCTATTGCAACTCTGGAATTCCTGCAACACACACAGCTAAAGTCTTCTCTATGTTGCAG
Organism: Phrynocephalus versicolor; assembly: GCA_023846285.1. Lineage (NCBI taxonomy): Eukaryota > Metazoa > Chordata > Lepidosauria > Squamata > Agamidae > Phrynocephalus > Phrynocephalus versicolor. The sequence continues at coordinate 17,393,955 of JAHTLZ010000111.1, read as the reverse complement.
TCACTGATTCTGCAACAGAAGCATTTAAAAAATAAAAACTGAAAAGAACGCTGATTGTGTTTGTTCTATTAGGCAGAGATACAATGGATAAACATATCAGATTTATACAATATGTTACAAGCCGTTCAAACTTCAAATAAAACTTACTGCCTATAATCTATATAACACCAAGCCCTTCTGAACTATGAAGGTCAATTAAGGCCACATACTGTAGGCCAGTGGTTCTCAAACTGTGGGTCCCCAGATATTCATAGACTGCAACTCCTAGAAATCCCTTCCAGCAAATTGACTGGTGGAGGCTTCTGGGATTTGCATTTCAGGAACATCTGGGGACCCACAGATTGAGTACCACTGCTATAGGCACATCTGCATAGCTGTTTGCAGTGGACACTATAAGGATGGGACTTGGGTGGTCATACATTTATCAGTGTGACAGCACAGCCTCTTCTGTGACATTAGGGAGCTGCAAAAGGGCAGCCATCATGTGGCAACATGCTGAGAACCCTTAGCCCAGCAGCACTGGCAAGCCAAGGTCGGCCAGCATCAGCAGGAGAGGGTGGACCACATGCCAGTAGACTTGAGGGTCAGAATTTCCCCTGTGATCCACCAGCATGGTTTAAAAAGGGGTGAGCAAGGGGTGGTTAGTCTCAGCTTGCCTAAATTTCATTCCCATCCAGTTAAAAGGGCATACAGGATGTGGTGGTATTGTTTGTTTGTTTGTTTGTTTGTTTGTTTTAGAGCTTTTTTACCCCACATTTCTCCTTGGAAAAGGACTCAAGGTGATTTACACCAATGAGGGATAATATCCAGTCCAGTACAGTTAAGACATGTTCAAGTATTGAGAACAGGGAACTGAGGGACATCTTACAGCATTAAATGACAACATTACATTAAAGCTACAAGAGAACATGAGAAGATAAAAAGAGAGTAAAATTCCATGTAAACTTTATGAGTGATGGAAACTAATATTGAAAACATAGTGTTAATGGAATCACAAATGGTTATAAGTGGTTATAAACACAAAGTGTGATCATATAGATTCATATAAAAGACACATAATAGGTAGTCCATTATTTAGGAAAAGTTTCATTCATTCAATTTCTTGTTTTAGCTTCTGTCACAACATTGTTAGTGATTTGGAGCACTGGGATGGATCCAAGTGAAGGCTGGACAGCAAGTGAGATACTGTATGTTCTAGAATATTCTCCTCAGAACATCTCTGATAATAAGTTTCCAGGAGGCTCATTAAGAAGTGTTGCAAAGTGAGAGGACTTTCTACCAAAGCTACTAAGAGAGTGTGAAGATTCAATGCTTTTTTAAAATGTGTCTTTATCATTCTTCTTTCCCTGTGGTCCACTTTGATTCTCTCTGCACACATGCCCATACATATATTTGTACCTTCAAACAGGATTCTCCCATTGCTGCTTTGACCTTTACTCTTCACCTGTCAAGACCTTTTGATATGGGCCCCATAGTACTTTTCCACTTCCACCGCACACTAGGTGCCGTTGCAATAAGGGACTGTCCATGATGTTCCAGCCTACATTGTCCGGCTACACCTTGTCCAGCTCCATCCTCTGACAAAATGCATTTCCTATGAGCTCATTTGCCATTTGCCACAGGGAATTCTGCTAAGTATGTGTTGTATCACTTTCTGCCTCCCCCCACCCCACCCCCAAAGGGGGATATGATGTAGGACAGCATCTAATGGCATAAACAGATGCCAATATATGTGTGTGGCCTTTTAAAAAGAGAATTAAAATGACTCTCACAAAATTCCCTAGGCAAAAGATGTTACAAAAACAGATAGATGTTTTATGGGATCTCATGATTATCATAACCCATGGTTATGGCTACTGCTTTGTTACATGGACCACTAAGTATTATTTATAAGCAGCACATTGTGCTCTTTGCCTCTCAAAAGAAAAGGACATTAATCTGAGCAGAAATTACATTACAAATCATGGAGGCTGAGAGACAGGATAGAAAACAAAGTTATTGGGTTTGCTTTTACCTGGGGGTAGGCAACATCCAATGAGTTTGATAGGTCTAGTGTGCAGAAGCATTTTTCTCCCATATTTCACTAATTGTTTGTTCCACACTAATAATATTACCCAAGCTACTTTAAAAACAAACTAAAAATGCCAGATGAATTTATTTTTCCCATTTTTCAAAGCCACATATGCAGAGAAACCAATCTCTATTAATACAGTACATCTGTAGAGTTTCTAATGTACAGTGGACCCTTGTATAACAGACAGCTTGATTAACATAAAATTTGTACAACATAAAAAATTCCAGAGATAGGGGAAATTTGCTTAACATAATCGCCTATGGGGAAAATCCATACAACATAAAAATGGGATTACTCCGTTTTCAATGCATTCCTATGGGAATTTGTATAAAGGAAAATTTGTTTAACATAATTTCATTTGGAATGAATTAATTCCTTTATACAAGGTACCACTGTACTTCCAAAAATCTCTCTAGTTTATGAATGTGGGAGATTTGCCATATTGCCACATACAAAGCTTTATATAACAAAGACAAGCATGAAAACTAAAAATGCTGGTGTCAGTAGTCTAGATGGTCTGTAGACCTCTCGTGGTTATCACCAACTACAAAAAGACACCGAGCAAGTGGTGGTCCCAGAATCAGACTCCCATTTTCATCAGATAACCTCTTCTCACTCAGCTACAATGCAACTTACATGGCTGTCTTTCAACCACAGGTTTGTAGACCTACTCATACTAAGATACAAGCCCCACTCACCCCTAGCACACTCCAGCTCTCAGTTTCCTCAGATAAGGTGCCTGAACAATTGCTTCAGAATACAGTACTCCATAAAAATGTGCATCCAGAAAAAGATTTCCCATGTAAATCAATCAGTTATAACATCATCTGTCTTATGAACAACAGAACACATCAGAATCAGATCATAAATCAGGTAGAGAGAAACATGATGCCTGATGTTTCAAGTCTGAAAGTTGTAGAGTTTTGTTTGGACTGCTTCCTCCTATCAACAGTGGCTCTCCAGATTTCTGTATTAACTAATAATGCAACGTCAGACATGCAGTCCTGTGAACCTCCAAGAAACAGCATCTAAAGAGAAAACTAAGAAGCCTTAGAACTGCAGGATGGGGTGATACAGATGTTTGAGTCTCCCTTTGCCTGCTAGGTACAAATGTCCATGGTCAGAAGCTATTTTTGCTGTTGGAGAACCTCTTCTAGTGCCACCAGAGGCTCTCTCAAAAAAGAAAAAGGACAGCTTCATAGAGATCTCTGTTGGGTCAGCATACGGGGGAGAAAATTTACTTTCACCTTGCAGCATAGTGGCCTAAATCCTATTGCATAGCATAATAAATCATAGTAAGAGTTGGCCTATTCAATCAATGGAGATTTAGTGAGTCAACTCATTCACATGTTCCATTGACAAAAAATTGCCAACTCTAAGTGGGTCTATTCTAGTGCAATAGTAAGTCACTGTTGGATTATGGCCCATTCGCTTCAATGGAACTTACTAAGCAGTTAACACACTAAATCCTCATTGATAGTACTATGGGTCTATTCTAGTGCAATGTATGATGCTAAGCCAATGGCGGTTGACTGTTGTAACATTTAGTTTGGCACATGGACACAAATGTAGATTTCTAAAATCATTATCCCAACTCTGCCAGAACTTTAACCTAATTTTAAAAATTATGTTTAAATTCAGAGTTTGTGGTACTTACTTTTGGATGTACCATGTGTGCACTTTTAAACATTAGACCTTATAAATTTAGTAATAGTCTTTGTAAAATCAAATGGCTTGTTATGATTGAAATCCGCTATATTGCCCAATGATAAACAATGGCCAAATCTTTAATTTCAGAAGCTTTTTTCTTGATTGCTACATTTGTTCTCTTGTTGATTTTGGACTTGAAGCATTCATTTAGGCCCATCCATTCCAATTCAGTAAAAATGACTTTGTACTCAGAAAGGGTTGCAAAATATTTTAGTATCAAGAACATTTGTAAAAGTAGATCTCTTTGGGTCTGCTAAAGTCAAAACCACATTGTCAGCATATACTAATGCTTTGGACTCTGTTCTTACACTGAAAGCTGATTATTACTGATTGTTCTCTAAGAACTGGCACAAATGAACTTCCAAAAACTAGAAAAGGACACAGAACAATCTTTGAAGGTCTAAATCATTTGATTACTACTTGGCTTACTGCTGGGTATAGGAGAGAATCCACGCCCGTTACATCTACCACTCATTCTGTGAATATAAGAAGGATGCCATTTTTACTTTCAAAAACTTTGAAACCATTTAATACCACACCTTTGGTGTTAAATTTTTCAGTTATTTTTTGTAGGTTAGACCATGTTCACAGTAACCTTATAAATTATCATAATTATTATTTGCTATTAAGTAAATTATTTCATTGTTTCAAGGTTTTTTTAAGTTTAGAGTACTCAGAAATGATTTACCATTCCCTTCTTCTGGGACTTTGTAGATTTCCCTAAGACTGGAAGGCTTGTGCAAGGCACCCTGGAGAAATGAACTTCCAACTCCTAACCAACTCACTGAGCAATCCAACCAGCTGTTCTGTTTCTCTGCATTCTACCACATTTACTCAAATTAAACTAAGCTGAACTTTCAATGTGAGGAGGGAACATGTGAAAACTGATGAAGAGAGTTGATAGGTATAACCCCCAAGAACCTAGACAGACTAGGGAGACCCCAGCCAAGGAGAACACTTATGAGCTGAAGATCAATAGAGACTCAGTTTAAACCCGCCCTCTTCCAAACCATGTGGACTAAAGATGGGCTGTTCATTTTGGAAGTGGTCAGCTTCCAAAATGAACCACGGGAGCCAGGTGGGAACTGCATTCGGAACTAGAGGAGAACGATCAACCTATCCCTTACCTTTTGATGGGCTTGTGTGGCGTTAAACTCCAACAAGGAAGAAGGCTCCGACGTGTCATCTTTCTTTCTCCCTGGCACTGGCCAATCAGGAGCTATGCAAGGAAATGCATAATCCCACCTCCCTGTCTGACTGGCCAGTGCCAGTGAGAAGGAAAGATCCTTTCTTGTTGGAGTTTAACCCTGTGTAAGCTCATCAAAAGGGAAGGGATAGGTTGATTGCTCTCCTCTGGCTCCAAATGCCATCTGGGCTCCCATGATTTGTTTCAGATGCTGACCACTTGCAAGACTAAAAGCCCATCTCAAATGAGAACTATCCAGATCCTCTTTATGGTACTGACCAGCCTATCCTATACAGACTTTATACTTTGCAAGTTATGTGATTGATCAGGTACCTCAAGAAGAAAGACCTATACAACAGACCTGCCACTTGAAGTTTTTTTGTTAGAACACTGAGATCAGCCACTCTCAACCTTTTTTCTGCCACAGCCATAAACATAATATGAAATAAATATAGGCTGAATCAGGATGGTTTAGTCACACAATAGACCTTGTAAGATTGTGTGTGGAGAATTGTTTCTTGCCTATGACTCTTTCATATGTGCCAGCAGGCTCTAGGAGGCCATTTGAGCCTTTCTGAGAGTGGCAGATCTAGATTACCAAATGAATTTTATGACTAAGTACAGAATAGGCTATCAACTACATTACACTGTTGTATTATTTTACAGACCAAAACAACCAGAAAAATCAGCAATAGCTGAACACAACCTAAAGCAAACTGGACATGAAACCCTCTTCCAGGACACAGAGATGCTGGGTAACACTACCAATCACTATGTCAGACTACACAGGGAAGCCATATTCAATTCTGAGATAAAACAATGTGAATTGATGGCTTGAATAGGATCCAAGGCATAAGTAGAATTTGAATGGCCCAAACACATTTGCTTACCCAAGCCTTTTTAAAGCAAAGGTTAAACTCTTGCAGCTAAAACCTGGCAGCCTTACTCTTCACATTGGATTGTTCTACATGGGTTCTAGACATTCTGTGTTCAGTTCTGTCTCCAAACCTAATCTAGGATCTTTAAATAGCATATGTACTTTCTCCATCATCAGCTATAGATTGCACTTACTCCTTCCTTAATTTTGTTTACAGGACTAATGAAGAGCTCTTCACAATTTGTTCAGGGCATAGTGTCCCAGAAGCTTGTGCTATCCATGCAAAGAAAGTAGAAACATGATGGAATTCTATTCAGTGGGGGGGGGGGGCCTTTTACACGTCTATTCCCAAGTCAGAGATTCCCTATCTTGAAAGAGACTTCACAATACATAAATGTCCTTTGATCTCTTTATATGAACTGAAATTGTACATAAAATTAACAGCACTTAAAACTGCAGGAGAAGAATATGAATGTAGTTTAGGGATGGGCAATTCGTTTTGGAACCGGGAGGCCAGGTGGTGTTCCAAAGTCTCCGACCCACAAGCAACCAATCACTTACCTTGTTCTGTGCCCATAGGGAGCTGAGCTCCAACAAGGAAGCAGGGTCCGACGTCATCTTTGCATCTCTGTGGTGCTGGCCAATCAAACAGGGAGGCGGGATGATGCCTGTCCCTGCACAGCTCCTGACTGGCCAACACCATGGAGAAGCAAAGATGACATCGGATCCTGATTCCTTGTTGGAGCTCAGCTCTGTGTGGGCACAGAACAAGGTAAGCAATTGACTCCTTGTATTTCAGAGACTTCCTAATACCACTTGGGCTCGCACAGATCATTTCAAAGCTGGGAGGTTCCAAACCAGATTGCCCATTCCTAATGTAGATCCTTAAAGCATATGTGTTATGAAACATGGATACCAGATGCAAAGGACTAGTGTTTGGAATGGGCTAGCCAAAAAGTCTATAATTGATGTTCTGGGTTTCACAAAGGCCATGCCACGGGCATTGGTATTTGGTTCCCTTGTTCCATCCATGGTTGCTCTCAGAGTAGAGGTGCAGAGACTTTTGACATTGGGGATTTCAGCAGGGTCTTATTCCAATCTCCAATAATGTTGTGTGTTTAAGAGTATAGGGCAGGAATGCAGAGCCTAGAATTACTGTTGAGTATGAGCTCCAGATTATTTTTTATTATGCATTTAAATGGTTTCAGTTGAAGACTCCAAGTGACTATCTGTGTTTATCATCTTCTGAGTCTGGCTTATAGTAGATAGTGTCTAGGTGCTTCATCAATTTGTGGGATTTTTTGTGTGTGTGTTTTCACTTCATGGAGCAGGAATTGTTGTTTTAAAGTAATGCATGGTATGTAGAGGGGAGTCATGGGAAGCTTCCTTGTAAATATGGCATCTCTAGGTATCTTGGAAGCCATTTTTTAGGGGCTTAGAGTAAAAATAAATTTACCAATTTATAAATCTGTCAGGAAAAAAATTAAATTTGTTTTTGTGATTCACTGGAGTTTAAAACAAAAAAGTCAGTTTTTCTGATTTATCGCCACCTCTAGCTGAACAAACAATGAGTTATGAATCTCAGTCATGTGGATGTAATTCCTGATACCAGGGTATTGGGGAATCAGTACTTTGTTTCTTACTTGCTTCCACTATCATGTGGCAAGGTTATCAGTGTAAGCATCACCCTCTTTTCTGCATCTCACCATTCCTTACCATGCAATTTGCAACCTCAGTTATGACTTAGCCAATGTCCCATGTGTCTGAGGAATCTCAAAAAGACCACATTAAAATAAACCTATTAGCATCTCAGGTGCCACAACTCTTGTGTTGTTTTTTTCCTGTTTGTTTCTATTTGTGTTACATTTACAATTTCAACAATGGGCAGTCAGGCAAAAAGAAGCAAATAACATTTTTAACTGCTTGTTTATTATTGGACCATCAGGTCAGAGGTATGCATTAGAGATGGGCATGAATAAAAAAAATGGCATTTCATTTGTCGTTTGTCGTTTGGAGGGTCCATTTCAGTTTGTTTCCGTTTTTCACAATTTTTTGCAAAAAATTCATTTTCATTTTCATTTGTTTCATTACCATTTATTTCATTTTTTTGTGATTTTTAAAAAGGATTTTAAGCAATTCACTTGTATTGCAGTAATGGAAACGAAATGCACGACAAAATTTCCGGTGTTTCTGTTCATTTTGTTTCATTTTAGAGACAAAATTCGTTTGTCGTTTCGTTCTGTAACAAAATGAAAAAATGAAAACGGAAACAAAAAATTGTTCCTGTCGTGCCCATCTCTAGTATCCATACCTTTCCCACTTGCAGCTCCCTTGACCTTCCTGAGAGCTTCCTCCTATTTCTGTGCAGGAGGGATCTGGGGACAGGACTATGGCTTGCCCCAGGGTCTGCACCTGTGCACAGGTAGGGCATAAGGCTCTATCCTGGCTGGCATTCAGGATGACTTGCTAGCCAAGGAGAACTATGGAGAACTCAGGAGGGCTTAGAGCAAGGGTATCAGTGACTATCATTATGGATGCCTAAGGATAACCTCCAGGTTGGAGAGATAGGCAGGATATCTCTCAATGCCATTTGCAGGGAATTTGTAAGCAGTTGAAGACATATGCTTGGGAATACCCTGAAGCACATGGTGAGCCACTGTGTGAGACAGAATGCTGAACTGGATGGTCTGTGGCCTGTTCCAGCAAGGCTGTTCTTCTGTCCTTATGTTCTTATGAGAGGGTGAAGGAGGCAGTGGGTGAGGATGAGAGGTTTCTACAGGGCCCCTGGTTGGGTTTGGCTTTGGCAAAGGGCATTGCAGTACATAGTTTGGGAACTAGAACATTAGGCCCGGATGCTTCATCCTTCATTCTTTCTCATAACAAGAGTGTTTGTTTTCTGCGAGAAATGAGTAACAATACTAGGATTTCGGCCTTAAAAATATGATTGTGCTAAAACAGCTTTCATGTTTCATGTAGTAAGTGGCTGCTGCTTTTGTTATAACATTTATTACAGTCTATATCAGGAAATTCATATGAAGTACATAATCTACTGGAAGGCACATATCACAGTTCCATTTGCCTACCTGGTCCCGGTCCTGATGTTCAGAGCCAATTGCAAAAGATCAAATGTTTACTTACAATTAGCCTTGGATACTCACGTCACAGGTCTCTCTCTACCTCTGAACTTGTGGTCTTTCACTTGACAAAGAACCACTAGATCACTTACATAAATTCACTTCACCTTTGTCCAAAATATTGAGAGTGGAAAAGTTTGTCTAGGAGTTACAGGATAACGAAGGAGACCGTTTGTTTAACTTCTTTAAAGTGTGATATGGCCAATGTCTATTTGATTCTTGGGGTGGTGGGTGGGGGGGATGAAGCCTTTGGCAACCTCTGTTGTGACAAAATAGCCCTTCAACAAACACAAGGGGCAGATATTTTATCAATGTAATTATTTGTGTTCTTCCCACGCATCAAACATACGATGGCTGGTTATTAACTGAGCACGTCTGGGCTATAGTATAAAACCTTCATCTGTCCCTTTGCTCATCCTACCCTCCACATACAAGCCCCTAACAATTCGGAACCATGAAGTGGGTAACATTCATTTCTTGCCTTTTCTTGCTCAGTTTTACGGAATCAAAGAACCTGTACAGAGCATACAGGGAAGCAGGTAAGAAGGGAATTTTCTGTTTTAGAAAGATTGAGCTCCAAACTAGTAATTCTTTCCTTCCTTTGTTCTCGTTGTCATGTTTCACTCTAGAATGCACATGTCCAGATATCACAGCATTGTTGTGTGTTCTTGCATCATTTAATCTAGCTGGCAGGGACCACTCTGCCATCTCAGGAAACAGATAGCCTTGCTAGACATCACAAAAGAAGAAATGGAAAAGGTGGGCATAAGCATATTGTAATAATTTGCTTTAATGCAACTGCCCTCCCAAACTTCCTAGCAATTTCTAAAAGGATATTGCACATGCGAATTATTCTGGGGTATGTATGTATGTATGTATGTTGTTTTTAGAGGTATAGGGTAAAGGTTTCAGAAGTTCATCTTCAGTCCATAAAATGATGAGATTCTTTTCGAGAATTTTAAATTGCAAAAAAAAAGACAGTGGATCCCCCCAATAAAACATTTAATTTATACAAATCCTTGTAATGTATGCCAATTTTGCATGCAATATGACATTTGTGTACATAGAGCTTAATAACTCTCCAGAGCAGCATATATACCTTATGTCAGTCCAGAAATCATCAAACAGGCTCTAACCATATGTGTTTTATGCTTGTAATTGTGAACCCGTGAACATTTTACAGAGAGGAGGGTTTCATTGGTTGCATCTGTAAAATTTTTAACCATTTCTTTTGCAATTTCTACAGCTACTTAAATCGCCAACTATTTTCCAGCAAATTTAAAGCAGTTCTCATTTCTTTTTCATTTCAATTCTATTCATTCAGCATTGGGAAATTCCTTTTTGCTCTGACACATGTAGACTTAACAACCACTTATGCAGAGTTCTGAGCAGTTTGACAGTGTTTCACTTGAAAATCAGTTGAACTTTTTATATGCGATGCATCATTTGGTGTAATTATTTTCACTTTCTCCCAGTGATTTGGAAGCATTTTCAACTAAGCAGGCAAGTCTGCCAGAACTAAAGAGTTTCCCCTGAATAAGGATTAAGGGGTCTATTTGGGAGCTATTTATGCTTAGAGATACCAGGTAGACATGGATGAAGGCACACATCCCCATTTCCTCCAAATGGTGCATCTAGTCCAGGCATGTCCAAACTTCAGCCCTCCAGATGTTTTGGACCACAACTCCCACAGTCCTTTGCCATTGTAAATAGAGCCTTGGAATTCTGGGAGCTGTGGTCCAAAACATCCGGAGAGCTGAAGTTTGGACATGCCTGATTATGAATTATAGGCAGGATGGTTAACGTGATGCAAATATATAAGCTCACCTATCCCAAAAGTGATTGCACAGAAACAGCTTTCCATCAGAAAGTTATCTGAAATATATTTTTCAGACAACTTTATGAATATTCCCAAGAGAGGGAATTACAGTGTGATTCCTGTGACAGTATTTGAATGTATCCTATGAATATTTGTAAAGTTCATTCAACTGTCAACCCTTTGCTTTCATAAATATGCATTTTTATTTCTCTCTAACTTTAGTTGCCATCATTTCTCAACATTGCTATGGCTTCAGTCCCATACTCATATCAGGCTAAAACCTCAAATTGTGTGTGTGTGTGTGTGTGAGAGAGAGAGAGAGAGAGAGAGCATTTATTAGCTATTTTAATATTACAAGAAATAGTTACTAAATTTTTGATCACTGTATTCTTTACAGAACAACCTCCTGTCACCATCAAACATGCCAATGAATTAGCCGGTGGGCACTTTGAAGATATGTAAGTCTATTCAGAATCTTTTCCTGAAAATTGCCTGCAGCCAAGTCATCATAAAATAAAAGGCTGCACTGAATAAAGATTGTTAGCTACTATAGAGAAATAATAACCTAACTTGAATAAGGCTAATGCAACACGTCATTCAAAGTATAAAGTATAGAAATATTTAAAAGGACAGTACTCATTGACTAAATAGCCATGGCCACTGATCGATATGCAGCACAATACTGTTCAGAAGCTACATGAAATATCGTAAGACACAACATTCCTTAGATGCATCTAAAGGTAGCAGTTTGGAACGATAGTAATAAATACTATCATATATATACACTAGACACACTCGTGGAGTACCCAGTGAGTTGTAGCAGAAAGAATAGAAAGAACTAGGACTCGTGAGAGCTGAGTTTGATTCCCTGGCTCTGCCATGGAAACTCTCTTTCCAGCAAGCTGCAGACAATGTACTTTGAGAAATGTTGATAACATTTGCATTTGACAAAACTGGCAAATCAGTGTACGCTGGGATGATTTCTGGAGTTTTTTTCCTAATATTTAACAACAATGTTAGTTTTCAGGTCTAAGCCTCTTGGCTTTCTTTTTGTGTGTGGTTTATGCTATTTTTATTTGACCAGTCTGTCTTTCTCTGTCAGCAAGCCACCCAGAATAGTGCATTGAACTAAAGAGGTGGCAAATGAATGAATGAATGAATGAATGAATGAATGAATGAATGAATGAATGAATAAATAAATAAATAAATAAATAAATCAAGTTACACAGACGATTGTGCCATACTTTGCTCTTTTCCACCCTTTTTTCCAGTGCTCTTGTGTTGTTCTCTCAGTGCTTGCAGAAAGGCACATATGAAGAAGTGCATAAACTGGTGGAGGATACTGTAGCACTTGCAAAGAAATGCACTGCTGATGAACATTCGGATCCAGAATGCGCAAAACCTTTGGTAAACTTCTGGAGTTAAACCTAGAAAACAAGCATTGATACGCTCTACGCAGTATGAAATCCTAATAGCCCGCGAATAAGATTTGCTAACGCTAATCAGGAATATTACTCCAGATACTGAGAATGAAACAGGGAAAGAAGAAAGGTTCAGACAATGTAAACATCTGGAATATACTCAAAGCTAAATTGCTCTAAACCAGCATCTTGAATACTAATTATTTCAGCTATTTTCATCTCTGTTAACATTGGCTAGAATCCTGCTCACAGAGCTGGGCAATGCAATTCAGATGAGCTGCCTTTTCCTATATTCTGTTGCTAAGGTCTTGACAAAGTCTTTGAGAACTGCAGAATAGCAAAGAGAATGATTTAAACCCAAAAAGACATAGCTGCCAGTCCCAGGGACCAATCATTTTGAAATATTGTATCAGTACTTGAACATGTCTTAATTGTACTGGAATGTATATTATCCTTCATTCTGTAAGCCACCTTGGGTCCTTTTTCCAAGGAGAAAGGCGGGGTAAAAATACTCTAAAATAAATAAAATAAATAATCTAAAAGTTTCATCCTGACCCATTATCCTCACGGTGGGTACAGTGCCTGCCACTGGCCTTCTAACATCTTAGTCATGTTTCTTAATTTCTGGTGGAAACTAAAAATCCAGTCAATACCAGGGCTGTTGCCAACATGTAGGATGCATTGCTTTTATCTGGTTGTTGTTATGGTAGTGGTGGTTACAGAGGTAAGCAAATGCATACATAAGAAGCTAGGGAAATGGAAAGGGAAAGAAAGAGGAACACATTAGGTAGCAAAGACTATCAATATTTACAATGGTAATATTGACACATACCCTTGGGAAACCTTTCACCATTGGACTTCCAACTCTTATTGCTGCTGATAGAACTCACCATTGCATTAAGTGGAAACTGGCTGCTGGGTGTCTAATGCATTAAAACGAAATCTTGCTTCTGTACATCAGAGTACCGTTCTAATGGACGAGATTTGTCATGAAGAAGGAATTGCAAGCAAACACAGCTTTACTCATTGCTGTGCTCAGACTGATCCGGAAAGACATGAATGTTTCCTAACCCATAAAAATGGATCAAAAGGATTCATTGAACCCTACCAAAAACCAGAGCCAGAGGATGCCTGCAAACAATATCATGACCATAAAGAGGAGGTTTTAAACCAGTGAGTAAATTGATATAATGCTAGTGATTTGAAGCTTCTCTTGGGAATGAATGAACTTTCTACAAAATACAGTAGTGCTCATAAGACGAATGCCTCCTAAGATGAAAAACTCATAAGATTAATGAAATTTCAGGGACTAGGAATACTTTGTAGGATAAATTTTGCCTATGGGATGCCTCACAAGACAAATTAAGTGCATGCCTATGGGCAACCGTGTTAAACCGTGCTTCGTAGGATGAATTTTTCATAAAACAAATTGGCCCGTAGAATGAATTAAATTCGTCTTAAGAGGTAAACACAGTGTTCCGTTTGTTACATAAATGTCAGCACATTTAAGTAGCACCTTAGAGCACAATCTTGAGGCTGTGCGCTACCTCCTTTCTTGAAGTAAACTTTATAAACAATTCCTGTAGCTGAGGTTAGCAGGTTTCTTACAAAGTCATTGATAGAGTTGGGCACAAAACGGAAAAAATGCTATTTCATTTTGTTTTTTGTTTCTGTTTGTTTCATTTTGAAATGATTTTTAAAAAAACGTCATTTCATTTTTTTCATTTTTCATTTTTTTCTTACTCTCTTCGTGGCAAGTGGCAGCGGTGGACTGGCTCCTCCAGTGTCACTTGCCCCGAAGACTTTTTAAAAACCTCGCCACTTCTCCCCCCCCCCAATTGTTCGCATTGGGGGAGAAGAGGTGGGTTGTTTAAAATGTCAAGTTTGAGCCGCCGAGGCTGCTTCGGTGGCTCAATGACATTTTAAACAACCCACGCCTTTCCCCCCCAACACGCCCGATTGGGGGGGGGAAGGCGCGGGTTGTTTAAACCAGTTTCCCATAGGAATGCACTGCTATTAAAAAGGAAACAAACAAAAATTTTGTTTTGTACCCCTCTTTGCTGTAAAATGCTGCCTGGGTTAATGTTCTCCCTCTCTCTCCCCCTCTCTTAATTTATTGATTTATTTATTTCTTCCTTCCTTCCTTCCTTCCTCTCTCTTTAAATAGTTACATTTATGAGACTGCCAGGAGGTATCCATTCTCGAAGGTTGTCACAATCCTTCACGGAGAGGAGGAGTATGAAAAAGTACTAACAGACTGTTGCCAGGCAGCAGACAAGACCGCCTGCTTCATGGAAAAGGTATTTCATAATCTTCTACATCTTGCCTGGATGTTCTGAAAGGGTATCTTAACAGAGGTCCACCTTGCTAGAATCATTCAAAGTTTGTTTTATATCAGGTCAGGTCATTGGCACATCTAGCCAAGAATTCTCTACTCAGACAAAGGTTCTCCTGACGTTAAGCCACAAGTCCATCCCTTCCAAAGGCTCCATAACCCTTTTGTCTAGCAGTAGCAGGCACAAGGCTTCTGAATTATTAGAGATAGGCCTGAACCATTGGTTCAGATAGTTTGATGCTGGTTCATCCATTGGACAAATGGGAGTTTGGCAGTTCCCAGCCCTACTTCCTCTGAGCTTGCCCATGGCCCCACAAGCTGGCTCTACTCCCTGGAGCCAGCCTCAAGTTTTGTAATCACATACCTATACCACAGAGCTGACTGGCAATATAAAAAATTAAATCTGGGGCTTTCTTTTGAGCAGCTAGTATACCAATGGCAGGCAACTCAGAAGAGACTGCTGCTACTAGGCCTCCCAGAGCTCTTACCCTTCTTGCAGCTGCTGGTGGTGTGACTGCCCATTTGTCTGGCTGAAGTGGAAGCCAGCAAGACAAGAAAGGCATCAACCAAAACACTCAGTCCTATAACAAAGTTATGATTGACTGGCCCATCACAAACATCACTGCTGAAGGTCAACACAATTAAACTAGGAAGTGCTTTGACAAGGAGTTCTCATGCATGGCCCCAGGAGCTCTCTCCTCGGACTATCACAAAATCTGGAACCTAGAGGCCATCC
This sequence comes from Phrynocephalus versicolor, assembly GCA_023846285.1. Lineage (NCBI taxonomy): Eukaryota > Metazoa > Chordata > Lepidosauria > Squamata > Agamidae > Phrynocephalus > Phrynocephalus versicolor. Next base: position 17,378,663 of record JAHTLZ010000111.1, on the reverse strand, counting down.
CATAATCTTTTTTTAACTTTTCAGTTTCCAACGGAGCAGACTCATATTTCAAAACACATGTGAAAATGTTGAAATCTCTGGGTTTAGGGGAGTGGTGTCCAAACTTCAGCCCTCCAGATGTTTTGGACCACAACTCCCACAGTCCTTTGTCATTGACAATACAGGCTTGGAATTCTTGGAGTTGTGGTCCAAAACATCTGGAGGGCCAAAGTTTGGACAGCCCTGGTTTAGGGGGAAAGTATTGTTCTAAAATGTGCCAAAACAGCGCTGCCATATGTGTATTGTCTTAGAGTAGCAGCTTTAATCATTATGTAATGGAAGTTGTAGATTTTAAAAAATAATAATTCCAGTCTCTGGTTCAGTGAGATTGAATCCCTGTTAGGCAAACAGAATTCCTGCTTTATTAAATAATAAATTAATCCCTTCAGTAAAGTGATGTATATGTTTAACTGACAATTGCCCCACCACAAACACCCACTAACTTCCCTAACCATTTAAGCAAATCCCTGGACCTGCTAATGAGCTGATTTTGCCTTGTCACTCTTTAACTTTCAGTCAAAAACACTCACCTCAGATTTCCCATTTTTAAACATTTCCTTTTATTATAGGGAACAGCCGCCAGAAAGAAGTTCATGAAAGCCGTTGTTTTGGAGAAACACCAGTGCTCTGTCCTAAAGAAGTTTGGTATGAGAATTCTAAGGGGACAGTAAGTGTGGCTACCATTGATAAATACTATATAGCCTACCTTGATCATCAAGTGTGATGCGTTCTCGAGCATGACAAAAATCTTTGAGGTTATGCAGGAGTTGAACATATTGACCAGTGTTCTATTGAACATTTCTGCCTGGACAACAGGACTGGTATCATAGTCAGCTATGACTTGCTACTTATGAAAAAATTTCTTTTTTTGATTTTGAGGAAGGCATAACTTCATCTCATTGCACATGGGATGCATGTACAGGTGGATGCTGATTCCTATGAACTGAGACTGATACACATCTCCCAATTCATGACTTCTGCAACTTAGCAGTTCTTTGAAAACACATGGATTACGTGAGAAAGCAACAAGTCACTAGTGATATTGACAATTCTTTGAGTCAATGCCCGAAGTCCAAGTTTTCGATACTGAGCCCCAGGCCCCAAGCCCCAAGTCTGGGTCTCTATTTGGGTTATAAAAATACAGTTTTTATTATTATTATTATTATTATTATTATTATTATTATTATTATTAGTAGTAGTAGTAGTAGTAGTAGTAGTAGTAGTAGAATCTTTTTATTCCAGGAAAAAAATGAAGGCTAGGTGGGTTCTAATTTGTGAGTTGGGTCCAAGCCATTGATGGGGGGGGAGCAAGTTGTGCCTACATCCCATCACCCGTGTGACTTAAGTCTGACTTGACAGCAATACTCAAGTACTAAAGTCAATCAAAAGCAAAGTGTTCTGCTTTTGATTGACTTTAACACATCAACACATTATAGAGTAGACTAAATATTTTTAGAAACTTGTTGGTGTTATCACTCAACATCAAACATGGGAGCTGACCACATGTCACTCTTGAGTTCATATATTTCTCTAAATTGGTGGGAGGTATTCTTATTAGCATTATTATAATATCTATCAACATCATCATTCATAAAGAAAAGCTGGGGTATAATAGCTGTTGTGAGTTTTTCAGGCTATTTGTGTTCTGGAAGTTTTTCTTCCTGATATTTTGCCATACTCTGTGGCTGGCATCTTCAGAGGGCAAGAAGATAACTCCTATTTCCCTGAGGTACTTACCCTCCGAAGATGCCAGCCACAGAATCTGGCCAAATGTCAGGAAGAAAAAAATTCCAGGACATAGCCAAACAGCCCAAAAAACTCACAACAGCTCTCAGATCCCGGCCATGAAAGCCTTTGAGGATATGTTGCAGTATAACTTTCCTTTTCATTCAGAGGAATTAGGCAAGGCATGTGGCTGAAGAGTTCAAAACTGTATGTAATTCAAGAAGGTCAAATAAGCAGAGGCAGAATCCAATGAAAGCTAATGTGATGGGAAAGCTAATGTGACGAAAAGTCCCCAGAAGACCTGGATTCAAATCCTATCTCAGCCTTGAAAACTCACTGAGCATAGTAGAGAATAAGTACCCTTTTAAACATCTCACATACCTTGGAAACCTTATCAAAGCTGCCAGATCTGGCCTTCACCTGACATGCGAACTGTGTTAAGTGAACTTTTCTGAAGACAGATTTTCAGTTATGTGTGTGAGAGCTGAGGTATCTCTCATGCAATCCTCTTACAATACATAGGGATGGAAAGATGGGAGATCATATCCACTTTATTTTAAATAAAAGTTAACAAATTCATGCTTAGTATCACAACCCTTCATGACACTGGGCAAAGCAACTGCGGCTCAAAAACACTGCATGAGGGGAAAATGGTATATATTTAGAGATATTAGGCCGAGGAGATGTAGAGTGAGAAGTGAATTGTATCCAGTTTCTTTTAAACATGTGTAGAATGGTGTATAAATTAAAAAAAATTGAGAGATGTCTGAAAACACACAAAACTGGGATCAGATTGAAATTTGTAATAATTTTGACTATATTTCTAATTATTTGAGGAGCACATGTTTTTACTGAGAATACACACAACTCTTTCTAGATGGGAAACTGAGCCGGTATTGAAACAAGCCTGTTATCTCAAATGTTTTTTTCCAGCAAAATTGCTCGGATGAGTCAGATGTTTCCAAAGGCTAACTTTGATACAGTGATGGAGCTTTCTGAGAAGGTTGGACACATCTATGAAGAATGCTGCAGAGGTGACACCCTGGATTGTATGCTTGATAGGGTAAGATTTTAATCACTTTGAGGAAACAAGCTATTAACTCTGGGGAAAACACCTCCCTTCATGACACTTGGCTCTGCCTTCCATTCACTTCTCAACAGTTTAGAAAGGAATTTGTGCATTAAAAAATACAAACCCCTTCTGTTTGAGGACCCAGAAGACAAGGGTTTGCTCCATACTGGGCCTCCATGACAGCGGCCTCTCCAGCTCTGTAGTTCTACGATTACTACATTATTATTATCTCCTATAGCCAACTGAGTGTTGGTACCATAAATAAATTCATATGAGGAAGCCATTAGTCAATGGCCTCATCTCAACTCATGGTGCTTTCTCTGTGGCTTTAACAGACATAGTAGAGGATGAGGATTTCTGTGGAAAGAGTCATGTCCTGCTATTATTTAATTAATTAATTAACTAATTAATTGTTACATGTATACATTTATGCATTTATGCATTTATACACCACCTGTCTTCCAAGAGGAACTCCGGGCGGTGTACAACAATCATAAAATGCAAAGCAATAATATAATTAACATTAAATAAACAAGTAGATCACATACAGCTACATTTAATCAATTATCACAGTCATCTAAACAAACAGCCAAATTATGCAGGTGCCTGATATTTTTCTATTAGGATTAGATATATATTAATATATGCATTTATTTATTCTATTTTTATACATCTAGAGTCCTTGCCACTACTGTGGGTGGCTTCCAGAAATAAAAGAAATATAATGAAAACTAAATCCCACCCAACCACAGTTAATTTTTTTAAAAAGAAGAGGAAGTGGGGCAGTGCCATCTAGGTTTAAATAATTAAAATGGAAAATAATTAAATAAACATTATTTATCCTCTCTATTTATCCCAGTGTTTGGGAGCAGCAAAAGAGAAGCTCCTCTCTCCCTTGCCCCTAACGGTAAGGTTGGTGGCACCAAGAGAAAGGCCTCCTCTGCTTATCTTAACACTTAGGCAGGCTAATGGAGGAGGTTTGGCCTTTGAGACAGTTTGGACCTGATAGGTTAAAAGCAGCCCTTTGAATTTCACTTTAGAGTAAGCCAGTGGAGTTGCTGCAACAGGGAAGTTGTGTGTTAGCCCCAGTTAACAACCTGTCATTTTGGACCTGCTGAAGTTTCTGAACACTTTCAAAAGGCAGACTCACACAGGGTGTTTTTAAGTAACCCAGTTGGGATATAATTAAATAATCTGTTACTATGGCAAGATCTATCTTCCTCGGGAATGGGCACAACAGGAACATTAGTTTTAACTGTGGAGAGCACCCAGACTCGGAGACAAATCCAGGAGTACACATAGGGTTATAGTTCCTCTGTATTTTCAGATGGAATGTAGATCCTTATTCCTTGATATTTTGCTCCTAACGAACACAGTTTCGGACAGGGTTTCTTTGTCCGCCCAGCTGAAGTGGTGTGAAAAAGCTTGTCACGTGGCACCATTTTCCCCAGGCCGGGAAGCCTATAAAAGGCAGCCCTAGCAGCAAATGGCATCTTTTGAGGCAACTCAATTGCCCTCGCCCTCCCAACCTGTTAGTGAGAGAATGAGATTAGCTAGTCGCGTAAGGGCCAGATGGGAATTTTTGGCTGCTACTCAGATTGGCCAAGCGAATTTTCACCCATTTCCCCATTCTCTCTCAGAGTTGCTGGGGCTATTAGGTCATCATAATTTTATCTGGTTGCAGTTCAGGCCGATAGTGCAAGAGGTAACAGAATTCAGGTAAGCCGCTGGGTAAGACACCCATAAGGTGTTCGGCAGCCCTCATATAAAATTAAACAGGAATCATAGGAATATTAAACTGAAAGAAAAGAGCCTAATAAAATCATGTTAGGGGATTGAGGGCTGCTCAGGGCTAGTAAATTTCGTGAAGATGGGAGGATGCTGACCATGTATGCATTAGCCTCCAGACACATTAATATTTCTGAATATCAAGCCAGGGGCTTGATAGCTATGATAATATGGCCATTATCTACTTGCACTATGTTTCAAGTTCCCTTGACAGAAATTAAGATTAAGGAGAGCTAAAATACCTATCAATGAACTTTGCCCCAATTTTATTTATTTATTTATTTATTTATTTATTTATTTATTTATATATATATATACCATGCTGATTTTCCCAACGGGAAGTATGGCCAGTTTGCACAGAGAACAATACATATGCTATTAAAATGAACACAAAACTATACAACTCAAGTCAAAACAAAAATCAATAAGGAAAAACACAGAACCTGGCAAGAGGCACAAAACAAATAATGATACAGTGGTACCTTGTATAAAGGAATTAATTCATTCCAAATGAAATTATGTTAAGCAAATTTTCCTTTATACAAATTTCCATAGGAATGCATTGAAAACGGAGTAATCCCATTTTTATGTTGTACGGATTCTCCCCATAGGCGATTATGTTAAGCAAATTTCCCCTATCTCCAGAATTTTTTATGTTGTACAAATTTTATGTTATACAAGCTGTTTGTTATACAAGGGTCCACTGTATAACATTAAATCACAAGGGAGAACAGGACAAGCATTAGCGATCGCAAAATGCTTCTTTGAAAAGCTGTTTTCACTGCTTTTTAAAAGGCTATTAGGGATAGCCTAATCCAATTTGAATTTGTCTCACCTCTTTCTTTCAGTCTGGGCGAGCAACAGCCTTTCATTTGATCTCTGTCTGGTCTGGTTTAAATTTCAATTTTTCCACCTTCAGCCAATCCATTATTGAAACTGGACACTGATCTAAAACCAAAACAGCTCCCAAAGTGCAGTGAAGTCAAAACCTTTTTCTTTTCAGGAAATGCTTTAATGTCTTGTCTTGTGCAATTTAGAGCTTCTAATCCACATGATTAGAAGTCGGGCTTGATTCAGTCTTCCTGAAACCTGCTACAAAGTTCACCCCACCCTTGTATGGTCACTGCCAGAGAAAATGTTTGGCCAAGATAGGATAATGCTGTTATTTATCTTCATGTGAAGGAGCTTCCAAGTTCTCGACATCACACTTGGAGTGACTGCCTGCAAACCACACGTTGTTTGTGACCTTCTTTTCTTACAGGAGAAGTTGACAGCCTATGTCTGTAGCCACCAAGATGCCATCTCTTCCAAACTGCATGCTTGTTGTGAAAAGCCTGTACTAGAACGAGGAGAATGCATCACCCATGCCGAAAATGACGACAAGCCTGCAGATCTGTCTGAACAAGTCAGGGAATTCATTGATGACGAAGCTGTTTGCCAACACTATTCTGACAACAAAGGTGTCCACCTGGCAAAGTATGGAACAACAGAACATTCAAATAATTATCTATCCTGTTCATAGAGCTTGACCTGTAGGTGGCCAACCATACTGAATTTCGGCTTTCCCCACCACTGAATGAAGCAAGATTGGATGGAGTTTCAGTATAGGCCTGTAAGAAGTACCATAATGAAGCAGCTACGCTCCTATTTACTAAGAATGTAATTGTGGAACAGTTGCTGAGCAGAAAGAGACAGAAGTAGAGGCATACAAGTTTCTCCCATTCTTTAAGCCAATTAATGTTGAATAGCTTTAAGTCTGTGAACATTGCTTAATGAAAGGATCAGCCATGGCTAAAGACTCATACTTTATGAGTGTTTGGAAGGGTGCAAAGGTGGGTCACTGTCCACCTAATGAGCCTATTGAGCCTATTGTCCACCTAACGAGCCTATTCAGGCCATTGTTCATCTTACGAGCCTATTTCAGACCAGGGTGACATGAGGTCGAAGTGATCTATAAAATGGAGGACTCACAACTAGCTTTCCTCAGACTGATGAAGCTGTTTGGATGAGCAGCGAAACATTTCAATCTCTCAAGAAAGGAAGTCCAGTTGCCATGACACAACTTCCAGTGTTCCTTCTCAGTTCATTTAACCTTTCCAGTGTTACATTGTGTGTGTGTGTTGTGTCATTACAGTCGTTACCGACTCTTTGTGACTCCATATCCATGGAGTTTTCTTGGCAGGAATACTGGAGTGGTTTGCCAGTTCCTAGTCCAGGCACCTACAGCACCTGGTATTCCTTGGAGGTCTCCCATCCAAGTACTAACCAGGGCCGACCCTGCTTAGCTTCCGAAATCATTAGAGAGATGTAAATATCAGCCAGTTTTCAGGTTCAGCAATATACTTGAGTAGATTAGGCAACTTTAAACCTCTGTTGTTTTTTTTCACTAATGTGCATCAGATAATAGTAGCTTTTGTACGTTAGTGAAATCTCTCCTGTGTTGCAGGTTTTTATATGAGTATTCAAGGAGGCACCCTGAACATGCTCCAGTGATGTTGTTAAGACTTGCCAAAGGGTATGAGGAGATGTTGGAGAAATGCTGTGCAACTGATCATCATGTGACATGCCTTCAAGAAGGGGTAGGTTGTGATTTCTGAGACTTGTGAGTTTGTGCTGCTGTGTTTTGCATTCTTATTTGTTCTTTTGTGAATGTTGTGAATCTATTTCTGAATGCTTTTAGTGAGGAAATAATTTGTTCTTCTAGAAATGAAAATGTCAAATATGAAATAGACTGGCCTTATCAAAATGCAGTCATATATGGAAGGCTGATCATGTCTAATTCAACAAATGTCCATCCTGATTTTTCCTCCCCGGTTTTACTTTTCACGGGCAGATTGACACTGGTGTAGGACAAGGAAAGGGAAATACAGTATCTTCAAAGTAACCCTAGAGAGATCTGAAGCATGGCATGAACATGAACGATCCATTTCAGAGATTCAGCTAGCTCAGTATTGTCTGGTCTGATCAATAGCAACCATCCAATCCTACCATAACAGCCCTAGGAAATTACTGCAAGGATGGTTTTGCTATATGGGGTACTGTCTTTTCTTTGAACATCTACTTCATAGGACTCTTCAGTTTGACAGTGATCTAAAGGGCCATTTTTCTCAATCCTGTTTCAAGTTATATACACCAGAGCAATAAGTGAGGATCATGATAAGTCAGGGAATAGAATTCCTATTTTATACTCTCAGGAAACAAGTTGTAATTTTCAAGCCAGCCTGATGTGCCATGATCAAATTTGCCTTCTTTCTGTATTCTCCCTGTGTGGACTGCACGAGTGTAGTCTAGATTATATAAGGGATGCGGGGAACATTTACCCATGGTGCAGTGGTTAAATGCCTGTACTGTAGGTAAAACTGTGCTCATGACCTGGAGTTCAATCCCAGGTAGCAGGCTCATGGTTGACTCAGCCTTCCATCCTTCTGAGGTCGGTAAAATGAGTACCCAGCTTGCTGGGGGGGCAATGTGTAGCCTGCATACTGTAATTAAACTGTAACACCCCCCCCCCCAGAGACTACTTGAAGTGGTATAGGGCAGTATATAAGCAGAACACTTTGCTTTGCTTTACCTGTCTCTTACTTCTAAGTGAAGGCCCTCAATGAAAATTCAAAGACAACTGAGTTAAAAGGAATTTGGTTATCATTTGACTACAGTAATAAAAATAGGATGGCATATTACAGTGTGATTTTTTCCAGCTTTAAATGCTTTTGACTTAGAGGAGTTCCAGCAGTTGCAGAGTTTTAGCTCCAAAGAGTAGATTTGTCTGTCCACGAAGGTAGAAACATGGACTGTGAATGAAGCTGTACTAAGCTGAATCTAGTATGCCAGTTCATCTGAATCTACCTGGTAATCAATTTTAGAAAATCCACAATTTAGAAGTAAATTTTGCATGCTCCATTCCATTCACTGTTTCAAGTGGGGTTGGCACACAAAATATTTTCATAAACAACTAGTATCTTTTAGTTGTTGTGAGTTTTCCAGGCTGTTTGGCTGTGTTCTGGAAGTTTTTCTTCCTGAGGTTTCGCCAGACTCTGTGGCTGGCATCGTCAGAGGGCAAGGAGCTCAGGGAACTAGGAGCTCTCTCTGTGCTCTGGGGAACTCCTTGTTCCCTGAGTTCCTTGTCCTCTGAAGATGCTGGCCACAGAGTCTGGCAAAACATCAGGAAGAAAAACTTCCAGAACATGGCCAAACAGCCCAAAAAACCCACAACAACTATCAGTTCTCTGCCATGAAAGCCTTTGAGAATACAACTAGTATCTCTCTAAAAAAATCATGCATGTCAGAACTGGATGAAATTCACCAGTGGCTAATAATCAAAATGGAGGGAGACCCTCATTCCATGATTGGTCAGACTGTGGCCAGTGTACTTTATTTTCTGTAGCTGTGCTCTTTTTATTTGCCAACTAATCCTAGTAATTCTATTTTCTTATAGGAAGCGCTAATGAAAAAACATATGGCCGATGCTGCGGCAGTGGTAAAAACACACTGTGAACAGCATAAGCTGATTGGAGACTACCTCTTCCAGAATGAGTATGTGTCTGGGTTTTGTTTTTGTTTTTGTTTTGTTTTTTGTACAATTTGTGGCATATTATCAAAATATATCTTAGGTAGCTGTTTTGGTCTACTGGAATTTTAAAAGGCAGGAGGTGGCAGAGAGGAGTTCCAAAGTAATTAATACATGCAGATTTTTCCCAAATTGTTATCAGTTTTAAAAAGGAAATGTCATCTGACAAATAGTTGAAAATATATTTTTTGGTTTGGACCTCCAGATCAACGTGTGAAGAATTCCAGTTCTCTGTAGAAAAATACATAGAAATAGAATACCCCCAGCTTTCTGTCTATTTATAGGAAAACATAGTTTCAGGATTTCCTAAAGGTGTTTATGAACAAAAGTTGAAAAGAGCAGCAGTGGCCATTTTTCTGTACAAGAAAATTATGAAATCTATTTGCTTCTCAAGTGTTTCTCCAGCATCACTTAAGACATGTCACAATCACAGAGTAACACCAGAACTCCAGAAGCATTTATCTGAGTAAAAAAAGATAAAGGTTTCCCCACACATGTGTGCTAGTTGTGTCCTACTCTAGGGGCGGTGCTCATCTCTGTATTCAAGCCAAAGAGCCAGTGTTGTGCAAGTCCATGGCCACGTGACTGGCATGGCTGCAAGGAAACACTGTTTTAACTTCCTGCTTTTAATGGCAGTACCTATTTATTTACTTGCATTTACATGCTTTTGGACGGCTAAGTTGGCAGGAACTAGGGTTATCAGTGGGAGCTCGCTCTGCTGTGTGGCACCTGGGATTCGAACCACCGAGCTGCTGACTTTGCAGCTGACTGTTTTCAGAGCACAGACAGCAGACCTTTCAGGAAAATTTCTTGAACTGAAGCTCTAGGAGTCTCACTCCATAGCCCCATCTGTAAAAACCTGAGCAGGGCTTCCTTTTACTAAACCTGATTGAATTCAACCCCCAATTCCTAAACATTGATCCCTCATCCTTGGGATCTATTGCAAACTGCCAATAGCCAGGGATAATTATCCGTTGGTGACTACTATCTACTCAACCACTGTTTTTGTTTTTGCAGGCTTCTTGTCCTTTATGTCAAAAGAGCACCCCAACTCCCCCCAGAGCATCTGCGAGAATTCACAAAGAGATTGGTTAATATTGCTGCTGAATGCTGCCACCAGGATGATGCTCACAGACTATCATGTGCCCAAAACCATGTGAGTTTTTTTCTCCTGAACATTAATATTTAACCCTTTCCTACTCTAGGCATTTTTCTTTTCTGATAAATACCCTGGTCCTGTACCCCCTTTAAACTGTGAACATAATGACCACCACTCTAAATGCAAGCCTAACTAGATGATGATGCTGGGGAGAGGCACACTTATTTCAAAGTAATAGGCAGAGACCCCGGTAATCTCCCCTGTGCTACCATCATCCTAGCTGGAGAGAGCCAAATTAGACATCACAGTGGCTAGACTGGGCTTTCTTAAGTCCAGGCAAAGCAGACCTACTACGTGAGAACGCTACACAATAGCAAAATGATGGCTTCAGTATAAGTGGATTACAAACCAAGTCAGCACTGTGACCTAATTGTCCACGAGACCTGTGAGACTGAAGAACTGCTTCCCATCTACTACACTCATTACTGCAGTGGTTCCAAACCTGTTAATAAAAGGAAGATATGTAAAATATATAAGATGTTGATAAAAACAGACCAATATGGTGGACTTAAAGCATCAAGGGAAATGGATTAGGAAAGGGAAATAAATACCAATGAGATAATATTTGTGATAAAAATATTAAAATCTATGTCAGTAAGAATAAAAGAAAAGTATTATAAACAAGCTCTGAAATAGTATTTAACATCAGTGAGACTGCATTGTATGGATTTAAATTTATGTTGCAGATGTGATACTTATATACAGTAGATACTAGGGATGGGAACAAAACGAAAAATGAAATGCTGCTTTGTTGTTTCATTAGGTAACAAAATGAAATGAAACGAAACAAAATGCGGAAGCAGCATTTCGTTATAGATTATTTATTTATTTATTTATTGGATTTTTATACCGCCCATCTGGCAGCAAGGTCACTCAAACCATTTATACAATAAAAATCATATATAGTGATACAATAAAACAAAAATAAAATAAAAATAATATTAAAGTCACATAAAACAATAAAACAATATATTATTATTGGCAGGCTAATCAGTTAAAATCAAGATTTAATGGGTGAACACTGAGTTGGAATTATATTTGGGGAAATGCCTGCTTAAATAACCAAGTCTTTAATAGTTTTTTAAAGGCAGCCAAAAAGGGGGCCAGGCAGATGTCTGGTGGAAGTTTATTCCACAGGCAAGGGGCAACAGCAGAAAAGGCCCTATTTCTTGTTTTTTTCTTTCGGGCCTCTCATGGTGTTAGTTGCCTCAGACGCCTAGCCTGGGAGGATTGGGTATTATGGGCGGTAGAGATGGGCACGACTCAAAAAAATGATTTTTCATTTTTCGTTTGTCGTTTAGGGGTCCGTTTCGGTTTGTTTTCGTTTTTTGGGGGGTTGCACATTTTTTGTTTTCATTTTCGTTATGAAACAAAACAAAAAAACAAAAACAAAAACAAAAATTTTTCGTTTCGTTAGCATTCTTTTCAGTGCAACGTGTCTGCCATAACGAAAACGAAAAACACGGCAAAATTTTTCGTTTCGTTTCCGTTGTCGTTTTGCTTCTGAAAAATTTTTCATTTTCGTTTTCGTTATGAAACGAAATGAAAAAATGAAAACGAAAATGAAAATTTCGCTGAGTCGTGCCCATCTCTAATGGGCGGTTTTCAAAGGGAGAAGGCACTCTGACAAGATGAAATGAAATAGTCTTTTTTTGTTGATACGAACCATTTCATTCCATCTTTAAAAGGGGTCCCTTACCTGCTCGGCTCACAATGAGCTGCCACCACCACCACCAGAGCCCAGTAGAGGGAAGAGGATGAGGTGGGTCCCCACCACTGCTCGGGCGCTCCCCGCTGCCTCTTTTTAGCCTTGGCTTCTGTCCTCCTCTCAGCTGGGAGGTGGGTGAGGGTGACTCCGCTGGTTCCTAGAGGCACCAAATTTGGTGCCAGGGATCCATTTTCAGAGGTGTCCAGCAGACCTGTCATCGCCTGTGCCCCTTTAAAAATGGCCCAGTCACCATCGATGAATCCCCATGGTGGTGACTGGGCCATTTTTAAAGGTGTACAGCCAATGACAACCTAGTGGCTGGGCCCCTTTAAAGATGGCTCCTGGGCATCAAATATGATGCCTCTAGGACCCAGGGTAGCCATTTTGTTTTGTTTCATTTTAATTTTTTTTTGCACAAGTTTTTAAAAACTTCATAAGAAATGAAACAAAATGAAGCAGGGGTGTGCACGAAATGAATCAAAATGAAACATTATTATTCCATTTCATGCCCGTCCCTAGTAGATACCTACTTTCATACGTGATGGGAATGAAAAAATGTAATGAAATTTTGGGAGTTATTTTTTGAGAAATTACTGAAATATATGGAGTTAAATATAGAGTTTACCCTGAGAGTAGCACTATCTGTATTTAAAAAGTACAATAAAATAATTGGTAACAAACTTAGTTTCTGCAGCAAGATTAATTCCAGCTCAAAATTGGAATCTGAAGCATGAGTTTCAATTTAATAAATGGTATGACGAGCTATAGAATATTCCTCTTAATGATAAACTACCTTGTGATATTAAATTTTAAAATGGTTTGATGAACAAAAATTCTTTCAGAGATATTTGGGGAGAATTTATGGACTATGTATTAACTAAAGGGAAAGGTCATTATCGTCAAAATAATCAATGCAGTTTTGGAAGGGAAGTGTGTGTTATAAATGATAGAAATAAAACATGTTTCTAAAAGTTCCTAGTAGAGGGGAACATTTTCTATATGTGTGTATCAAGCTTTTTATTGCATAGCTTTGCAATTTTTGTGTATTTTAGACTATAAAATAATTTAATTTACATTATAAATTCTTCATTGTGATTGGTACTCAGCCTTTGAGGCTATGGTGATATGTAGATAAATTCTTCATTGTGATTATTTTTGTTTCAAACAGTTGTCTACTTCTTGTGTCCGATATTTTTATGCCATTGTCTTTATGCTTTTAAAGTACTATGGCTTAAATAAATTAATCATAGAATACTAAGTTAATTAAATAGCAAAGGGTTAATCATCTCAGCTCTAATGCCTCTTGAAATATTTTTGCAATCTGGTAACAGGAGAACATTTTTCATCCTGCTTCTGTTCAAATGTGCTCTCATGTTCTTTCTCTCCCTCTCTCTCTCTCTCTCTCTCTCCCCCCCCCACCCCAGCTGGAACTAGCACTAGGATATCTTTGCTATTTGCACGAACAACACCACATCAACAAGCAAGTGTGCAAATGCTGTAGTGATAGCTATTCTAAACGCCGGGAATGCTTCAGCGCTCTAGGAGTGGATCCAGAATACGTTCCTGTGCCATTTAACCCTGAAGTAGTCAGCTTCCATGGCGATTATTGCACAGCAAAAGAAGAAGACCAGCAGCAAAAGAAACAAACGTAAGATCACAGCCTGTTGCCATTACTTGCTGGCACTGATGCTTATGCTGGTAGCACCACTCTCTTTCCAAGGTTCACTGGTCCTCAGCCTGTGATGACCAGTTAAGGATTGTTCCCTCTTCTTTGGTGTCTTTAACCCTCAGAGATTCCAGGCAAGCATCTAACCTTGAAAGTATGGGGGATATGTATTCAGCTGTGCTGTGATCATGGAAAATGGCAGCTTCACTCGGACCAGTTCTGGGCAAGGCTTCTTAGTCTCCCCGATCAGATCTGCTGCAAAATTTTCTTGCCAATTTTGAGTCTGTTATTGCGTGGGAGGGCAGTCTATTTAAGGACTGTCCTCCCCGAGTTCTTTCTATTTTGCCTGGAGGATTTCTCCCTCCCACCCACCCACCCTGTAGGCAAGAAAGAATGAAAGTAACTGGTCACATAAGAGCCAGATGGGAATTTTTGACTGTCATTCAAATTGGCCTGGAATGTCAGTGTTTTTTCACCCATCCCATTTTTTCTCGTGGGTCTGGAGGTATATTATATTTGATTACTCCCTGGTCACAATTTGGCAAGTAGTGCAAGAGGTCATAAAATGAAGTATGCCCCATAGGAATTTGCCCTTGAGGCAATGGGTAGTCCTCTGGTAAATTAATGCAGAGTTAGGATGTAGAAAGCTAGAGATAATAATAAGATATGTGCTGAGATAGCATTTAAAATGATGGAAAGTTGGGCTACTGGGGGGCTAATCTGAAATTGAGTTTGGTAAGGTGCTGAACTTGGGAAAAGCACCTTAACGAGGTAGGGAACTTAATCATTTAAATGATAGGTTGTGAGATTCTGGGATTCGGACTGTTAACCCGCTTGCACTATAGGCAGCCCCCCTTGGATTGAGAAAGGGCTAAAAAGATCATCGGGATTTATTTGAATAAATTGTGGCCCATTTTAAAATCCAACAATTTTGTCTCACCTCTCTATGTTAACCTGGGGGGGGGCAATGGAGCACCTAGATTTATTTTCAGGACGATCACTATTTGTAGCTTCAGGAAATCCAAAACTCTGCCATCCAAGCCACCCAAAACCTTAGTGTGTCTATTTGTGCACGGTATCTCCTATCCTACTCCCCACTGTATATTAGTCTCAGCTCCATGTCTCTCCTTAGTGATCTATTAATGTTTTAGTGACTAAGCCCCACTTGAAGACTCATTTTGAACATCCCTCCTGCCAACAGCTTACACATTGCTGTTTGGAATGCCCATTTTTCCCTTCTAAGTCTTTATCGAAGTTGAAGGTTTCAAACTCTGGGAGCCAGTAGTAGACAGAACTGCCCAGTAATGTGAAATCACTAACTGTACACCTTGCGGGATCTTCACCCTGCAGAAATTAATAAGGGTGTGGTACAATCAAGCCTTCAGGCACAAGAGATAGATGCCCAATGACTTTTTGTATGGCTAACTGTTGTTCTCGCTGCAGCGTGCTCATCCACATGCTTCAACATAAACCTGACATGACAGACGAGCAACTGGCAGGTGCCATTGTGGATTTCACTGGTGTGGTGACAGGCTGCTGTGCTGAAGAAAACAAAGATGAATGCTTTAACAGAGAGGTAAAGTAGAAGTATAATCATTTCCTCATGGACCAGTGGGTGGGTCTCTTGTACACATGTTTCTACATATGCACGTGCCTTCTCCGAAACCTAGGTACATTCCGTCCTTTATCTGTACCAAGTTACAACTCTGTGTTTTCCCTTTCTCCCTGAATGTTTACATGCATTTTGCACACACATTTCCCATAAAAGGTCACATTTATTTCAACACGTCTTCTAAGAGTGCACATTTCCCTCATTGACCACAGTGCATTTATTATGAGTGCTTTTTAATTGTAAAATTAGGTGTTTTGCCGCCACCCCCCCCCTCAGCAAGCTAAGTAATCATTTTACCATCCTCAGATGGATGGAAGGCTGAGTCAACCTTGAGCTGGCAAACTGAACCTACTGATATTGCACCCAGGTCATGAGCTGGGGCTTGAATGCAGGACTGCAGCTTAACCACTGCATCATGAGGCATACTAAATATTTTAGAAATATGTTTATATATGTATATTTTACATGTCCATTGTTTCACTACTACAGTATGACTCCAGTATCCGCTGATTCCAGGCCTTCCCGTGAATAATGAAAACCATGGATAAGAGAGAACGCCTGCCCGCCCACTCCCAAACTGCTGTTTCCTGACAGTAGCTTGCTTTATGACTGCTGTTTTGAGACAGTAGCTTGCTTTATGGCTGCTGTTTGTGACAGTAGCTTGCTTTACAGATGCTATTTGTGACAATAGCTTGCTTTGTACCTGCTGTTTGTGACAATAGCTTGCTTTGTGGTTGCTGAATTATTTAATTATTTTCCTCTGCCAACCGTGGATAACTGAATCAGTGGATAATGAATCAGTGGATACGGGGTCCTACTGTATTGAATTTGTCCAAAACATACTAAAAGCCCTGGTAACATGCAGATGTTGAGGGCAAGTTGCATGCTGACTGCAGTATAACCTGTGATGAGTGAGCGTCTGAACAAATCAAGCTACAACACGTGTCTTTTTCCCCCCAGACTCCTAAACTGATTGAACGGACCAAAGCTGCCCTTGGAGAGCACTAAGCATTTCAGGTGAGCGGCTATGAAAATATGCTTTCTGTAGAAAACCTTTTAGTGGTTTTAAGACCACCAATGCTGGTGAAAGAAGCAATAATTAATATTTGAAAAATCGGCCAAAATGTTGAAAATGTTTAATCTTCCTTGTTTTTTTTTTTTTAAATTAACAATTGTAAAAACTGCTCTTGCAGTCATTGACCAGCAACAAGATTAATGGGCTGAACAGGAATTTCATATTATTTTAATTTGTTTTTTTTAAATTTATTCAGGGGGACAACATTTAGTAACTTGCAATGATACATCGAAATCATTTTCAATTTTTTTTAATTTAAGCTACCACACAACTGATGTGTTAATGACGAATAATGTGAGAAATGAATTTTAACAGATGCCCCAAATCAATTCTAGTAAGCAAATAGATTTTTGATTGGAAATGTGGGTGTCACCCAGAGCCAACTGCTGTCAAGGTACCACTTCGTGGAAGGACACATTGCTCTTGTAATGTTTACATTGCACTAATTTGCCCCTAAAGAAGAGTTATCTGACACAAACACAAGTCTATAAAATATTTTCCCTATCTCCGATGCAGTCCCTTTTGTATTTTGAAAAAAAAAAGTCTAGGGATTGCTTGGTTTCTTTGTACCATTTCTGAGATCTCTTTGCTGAAATTCCCAACATTTCCAGATGTTTGATTCACATTTAGAAACAGGTATATTAACCATAAACAGTCTCACTTTCGGGACACAGAGAGGTTCACAGGCTGGAAAAAGTGTCCTACACCCAATATAATTTTATCTTCAACTTTGGGGGAGGGGTTGAGGGGTGGGGGAGAGGTGATCTGCACAATTTCAACGATGTGCAGAAGATCTCACTGGATAAGAGGAAACACTGGTGGGGGGGGAGGAATAATGGCTGGAATCCTGTTGCTGTTCATATCGCATTTGCCAAGCTTGGCAAAGTTAATTAAGATGCATTAAGTTAATTAGGTTAATTAAGTTTGCTTCTTGCCCCTGATTGCTCCACCAAGATGTCCCTTGGGCACCTTATTAACCAGACACAGTTGACCGTAGCAGGTTACACAAGCCATACACAGACATTAACAGTGTTCCAGCCAAATTATTCTGCATTCACTGGAAACAAAGTCTCTTTTAGAGATGGGCACGAAACGAGCAATTTTTCATTTTCGTTTTCATTTTTTTTCATTTCATTACGTAACGAAACAAAAAACGAATTTTGTCTCCAAAATGAAACGAAACGAAACGAAACACCAGAAATTTTGTCATGCGTTTCGTTTTCGTTGCGGCAAATACATTGAGCTGTAATGAATGCTAACGAAACAGCAATTTTTTGTTTTCATTTTTGTTTTTTGTTTTGTTACATAACGAAACAAAAATGAAATTTTTTGCAAAAATTTACAAAAAATGAAAACGAACCGAAACGGACCCCCTAAATGACAAACAACAAACGAAACACCATTTTTTTAAGTCGTGCCCATCTCTAGTCTCTTTTGATCCAAATTTCAAGAGTTTTGCCTACAGTTGTAAAGGGGAAGAAACTGGACAAATATTGAAGGAACTTTTTGTACTGCTATAGAACCACTGAGTAATCATCTTCCTTATTCATACTTACTCAATATCTACCCTTAAATCTAGCTCCTTATGAATACCAAGGAACAGAAGAATCCCCATCAATAAGTTCACATGTAGCATACTTTCTCTAAAAGATATTGTAAGTTGATTAACACTGAGGTTCTTACTTAGCACTGAAAATAACGTTTTGCTTTCTTTTCTTCTTCTAGATGAGCAGTTGGAGAATGTTGGAGTTAAAGCCCCAATATGCCAGTGTGCCCTTGATTGCTTGCTTTCTGATTAAAAGGAAACCAGGAATTGATCTTTTTTTTTCTGTGACGTTCTCCTGTCATGACAGAGTAAATGCAGGAAATGAATAAAATCTTTCAACAAGATTCTTCTCTGGCACAGTCTGTTGATTTAGTTAATTATAGCAAAAAAACAAACAAACCAAGGGGTGGGTAAAGAAGAAAAGAGCAAGAATCTAAGAGGTGATGGGCTAGAAAGAAAGAGGAAGGTTTTGGGAACTAGGAGACAAGGCAGGGTGGATTGTTCCTTTAATAGATGCTTGCTTACTTGGCCTGAGCAACGAGGAGAGAGCTTTTGTTTGGGGGCTTGGGGTGTCTCCTTAACAACATATTGGAAATGGAGCTTATGGAAAGAGGAGAAAGAGTTGGGAAGATGTGGTTGGGGCAAAAATACCGCACTGTGTGGTTGGATACCAATTGTGGCCCCTACCGCACTTGGGTTTTGAATCACCTTTCCCCAAAACTCAAATCACCTTGACACTGTGACATCGCAGAAGGGAAAATCCCTCCCCCCATCACCTAACCACTCCTCACCCAAACACAAAACTACTGCCAGGGCTGTTTATCAACAAGTATGAATGAGAGCGAGCATAGAGGGATTCCGGTAGACCAGTGGTTCTCAACCTGTGGGTCCCCAGATGTTCCTGGACTGCAATTCCCAGAAGCCTCCACCACTCGCTGTGCTGGAAAAGGGTTTCTGG
Organism: Phrynocephalus versicolor; assembly: GCA_023846285.1. Taxonomy (NCBI): domain Eukaryota; kingdom Metazoa; phylum Chordata; class Lepidosauria; order Squamata; family Agamidae; genus Phrynocephalus; species Phrynocephalus versicolor. Next base: position 17,359,748 of record JAHTLZ010000111.1, on the reverse strand, counting down.
GAGTTGCAGTCCAGGAACATTGGGGGACCCACAGGTTGAGAACCACTGCAGCAGACCATCCTGACTGCTGCTTTTGGTGTTGTCGACATTCAGACCGCCCTTAACTATTTAAAGCTTAGGGTCTCTTTTCCTGATGCAAGTTAGGCAAGCTAAGCAATAAAAGCTTTATTTGACAAAAATCTATATGGACATGTAGTGTGCATGTTTTCCAGTATATCTCCCTCTTCCTTTTAATAATAAAAACAGAAAAGATTGGAGTTAGCAAAGAATGTCACTGGAAGCCAAAGTGAAAATGGAATAGAGTGAATAAAATAGGGGCAAAAATTAAGTAATTTTAAATGTGGTCTTGGTACAGATAGTAAAGACAGCCAGAAAAGCAGAAAAATTACAATAGGACCCCCGTATCCACAGGGGATCAGTTCCAGGCCACCCCACGGATACTGAAATCTGTGGATAAGAGTGAACGCTCTTATCTAGGGGTGACTCTGGGGACAGGGGTGGTGGGGTCTTGGCACCTCACTGACCTGCCCAGTGGAGTGGGTTAGTGCCAGGGGTGAAAGCTGCACCAGGTGGCTTTTGCCCCCAAGCACTAACCCATTCTTGCTGGGCAGGTTGGCATACAGGTGGTGGTGGAGTGTGCCTTCACTCCACTTGGACCACAGTGCTGCTGCACCTTTGGGTGGACTGGCAGCATGAAAACACTCTCTCCCACCACCTGGTCCACCTACCTGCCCAGTGAGACTGGTGGGTTGCTGGGGGTGAAAGTGTTGCCAATCTGCCACCCAGGCAGCATAGCACAGCTTTTGCCCCCAAAACCCCACTGCCCGCTGATTGCCAGCCAATGATAACTGAATGCATGGATGGTGAATCAGTGGATACTGGAGTGGTACTACAGTGCTCAATCAAATCAAAGCTGAACTCTCACTGAAGCAAAAATGAGTAACTGAGCCTATCTACCATGCAACTATAATGGACGTGCAGAAGTTATCTGAATAGACTATATTGGTTGGAGTGGACCAGTAGACAAAGAGGACAATCTCTTTGGACATGGAGTGTGCTTTTGAAATGATGAAAACAGAAAAGGTTGGAGTCAGCAAAGAATGTCACTGGAAACCAAGGTGAAAATTATGCAGAGAGCATGGCTGGGGAACTTTTACTTCTGTCAAGGGCCATTTGGATATCTACAACATCATTTGTGAACCATACAGAATTATCAGCTTAAAAATTAACCTGCTGTATTTGGTCAAACATTAATTAATTCACCTTTAATGTGATAGCTAGAACTATTTTGGGGTAGCACAGTGTTCTAGCTTAGCACAATTCCATGTTACCTGCAGCGTTCTCAATGCCTCACAGTTTTTCAAGTAGAAAGCACAGAGTTGAGCTTTTTAGGCAGTTTGGCTTCAACTAGTTATCTCTGTAATATATAGTCATTAGATTTCAGGCCTCAGTCAGTTTCCCTCCTTCCCCAGCCTCAAAGGCTGAACTCTGTGTGGCAATTGCCAGATCGTCAGCATAAAAAAGGGCCTGGTGCAGTGGTGGTGAACCTTCAGCACTCCAGATGTTTTGGACCACAGCTCCCACAGGCCTTTGTCATTGGCAATCTAGGTTTGGAATTCTGGGAGTGGTGGTCCAAAGCATCTGGAGTGCTGAAGGTTCACCACCACGGACCTAGTGGCTTCTAGCAATGGTTAGTCATTGGTATATATATATATTAAACTGGACAAATGAATGTAGATTGCCAGCGTATAAATTAACAAAACCTAAAGATAGGCTCAGTGAAGTGGTCTCAAGCAAAAGGGTCACTCTTAAGGAGCTTCAAGGGGTACCTGAACGTCAACCCAGATAGGGCTTTCCTCCAGCTACAATGTGAGATCTAGGGACCCCAAAATTACAGTTCCCAAAAGCGCAACTGAAATACAGTGGACCCTTGTATAACAAACAGTGTATAACATAAAATCTGTATAACATAAAAAATTCTGGAGATAGGGGAAACTTGCTTAACATAATCGCCTATGGGGAGAATCCGTACAACATAAAAATGGGATTACTCCGTTTTCAATGCATTCCTATGGGAATTTGTATAAAGGAAAATTTGCTAAACATAATTTCATTTGGAACAAATTAATTCCTTTACACAAGGTAGATCTACAGTGGTACTTCTACTTAAAAATTTTTCTAATTACGAGTGGAAAACCGGTGGAATTTTTAACTGCCGCCTTACACATTTTAGGTGCGGTTTCCTCTACTTACATTTTTTTTATATATATACCATATATACTCGAGTATAAGTCGACCCGCATATAAACCGAGACCCTAATTTTACCCCCCAAAACTGGAAAAATGTATTGACCCAAGTATAAGCCAAAGGTGGGAAATCAACTCATGGGCTCTGAGCTATCTGTGATGGACCAGGAAAGAGACCTTGGTGTATTGGTGGACAGCTCAATGAAGGTGTCTACCCAGTGTGCAAACGAGAGGGACTTAAATGACTACTGGGCTGGGGCACCTCCCTTATGAGGCAAGGCTAAAATATTTGGGGCTCTTTAGTCTGGGAAAAGGCTTTAAAAACAGGGTACTTCAAGAGCCAGACGCAGGGGAGTGGGATCAAGAGACAGAGATCTAGTCTCATGCACTCCCAGAGGCATCTGGTGGGGCCACTGTGAGATACAGGAAGCTTGTTTTAAAAATCCAAACACTTTGTGATACTGTTTGAGAAAGGAAGAGAAAATGGGGGGGGATAGATCTCCCAACCTCCCCACACCATGTTTAATCTTCCCACAAATGCTGTCCCAGAATGCCTTTTCTCTGAGATTTCTCTGAGAAATAAATACAGTATAAACAAAAACAGAATCTCTACCTTGCCTTGAGTCCCGATGATTTTAGCTGTGTCCGGAACAGGAGGGCAGAGGACACAAGGGGTCTTCCTTCAGGCATCTCATGATGTTTTGACCACAGCTCCCAGAATCCCAAGCCTGTATTGCCAGTGGCAAAGGACTGTGGGAGTCCTAGTCCAAAACATCAGTCTTCCTTCGCGTGTTGACTGTGAGCACATGATTCCATGAGCACTAGTATTTTGATGCTATGCCAATTTTTTAGCTAATTTAGATAAATTTTATCAAGCAGTATTAGCCAGAAGACTTTTATACACTCAGATCAACTGCTTGAAAGGCAGAGGAAAATTGCTCATCCTAAACTCAATGTACACTAGTCTAGAAGCCTTATCGGGAAATACCTGCTTTTAGCTGTATCTTGGTTAATTTGCTTTTGCCCTTTTCCTATGCAAAGCAAGTTGGCAATCTTGTCTTTTTATCTCTATGCTAAACCTAAACAAATCAGCCTCTGAGGCTGGCTTGCTGAGGTAAATCAGTCAAGTCTCTTTATTGCTGCTGGGCATTAGTGCTGCCTTTTCCACCCCCCAATTTTTATTGACTCGTTTATAGGCCTAAGGCCCTTTTTTAGCCCAAAATTAGGTCTAAAAAACTCGGCTTATATGCGAGTATATACAGTATTTTTCAAAAAATGGTTCTCAGAACCTGTTGCAAAACATCAAATGCTTACTTATCATCAGCCTTCACATCTCTCTACCTCTGAACTTGGGATCTTTCACATGACAAAGAACCAGTAGATCTCTATGTCAGTTTTGTTCACCTTAGTACAAAACATTGAGAGTGGAAAGGTTTGTCTATAAATTACATAACAACGAAGGCTGTGTGCTTTAAAGTGTGCTGTTTGACAAAATGGCCCTTCAACAAACAAATGGAACAAATATTTCATCAATGTACCAGTAAGTATTTGTGTTCTTCCCACAGATCAGGCACACAATGGCTGGTTATTAACTGAGCACATCTGGGCTACAGTATAAAACCTTCATCTGTCCCCTTGCTCATCCTGCTCTCCATATACAAGCCCCTAACAATTCAAAATCATGAAGTGGGTGACATTCATTTCTTGCCTTTTCTTGCTCAGTTTTACGGAATCAAAGTACCTGTACAGAGCGTACAGGGAAGCAGGTAAGAAAGGAATTTTCTGATTATATTTTTGCTTACAACTAAAAATAAGACTGAAAAATGTTGTGGAATGGCATATACCTTATGCCTGTCTCTAAGACCTTTTATTTTATTTTATTTTATTGCCTTTTCCCCACACCTCCATCAGGTGCAGAGAAAAGGCAGGAGGTTTAACCATTTTTTTATTTTTTTTATTTATTTTATTTTTTTGCAGCCCCAAGCCTGCGCTACAGCTGATCAGCGCTTGGGGCAGCAAAAAACAAAATAAAAAAAACCCAAATGTTTAATCCCGGCTTCACGCCCAGATCAGGCACTGTTGGGTTGGGGGGGGGAACCGGTGGGTTTCCCCCATAGGAATGCAATGCTTAATGTATTCCTATGGGAAAACGAAAAACGAAACATAATGAAGTGAAAATTTCTGCTTCGGTTTGTTTCGTTTTTCTTTTAGTGGGCTGGTTGTTATTTGTTTTGTTAGGTAACAAAATGAATAATGAATAACAAAATGAATAAAAATTGATTTCGTGCCCATCTCTACCGTCAATAGATCTTCAACTATCACTCAAAATTTGCATCCATCATCTGTGTTTTACGCTGGTCATCATGTAATAGTGCAACATTTTACATACAGGATGGTCTGACTCCTCACATCTTTCACAAAATTAACCAATTATTTTACCGTTTCCACATCGACTTGTAAATCCTGTCTTTATTTTGCAGAATTTCAGGATTTATTATTTCATTATTTAAAATTTATATTTGTGCCCATTCAGCTTTGAAGAATGCTTCTCTGCATTGTACAGGTTTAAGACCCAGTTTACAGAATGGCTAGAAGTCTGATCATGTTCCACTTAAAAGCAAGTCGAAATTTTTGTGTGATGTACGAGTACCATCCAATATTGTTATCACTTTGTCTCTGTGCTTTGGCAGTATCTTCACAGCAGAATAAGAAAGCAAATCTGCCAGAACTTAGATGTTCCACACAGTAAGACGTAAATGATGTATTTAAGGAGATGCCAGGGTTAGAGATACTTCCACAGTCCTTTGCCATTAGAAAAACAGGCTTAGAATTCTGGGAGTTGTGATTCAAAACATCAAGAGGGTTGAAGTTTGGACATGCCTGGGTTAGAGATACTAGGTTGTCATGGATGAAGGCACACATCCCTATATTTTCCAAATGGTCACCCAGTCAATGAAAAACAGACCAATTGGTTAACATGGTTCAAATATATAAGCTTATCAATCTCCATAGTGACTGTACAGAAATATTCTGCTACGTACAGAACTTATTTTTCAGACAACATTCTGAATATTCCCAAAATAGCAAATTACACCATGATCTATCCGCTAATTTTTTGTTAACAATCGTTCAATTGCCAACACTTTGTTCACATGCTTTTTGTTTCGTCTATTAACTCAATTGTTATCTTTTCTCACATTCTTGAAGGTTTCAACCCTAAACTTTTGACCACTGTATTCTTTACAGAACAACCTCCTGTTACCATAAAACATGCCAATGAACTATCTGGTGGGCATTTGCAAGATATGTAAGTCTGTTCAAAATCTCTTCCTAAAATTTAACTCCAGCAGGGTCATCACTAAATAAAAGAAGGCTCTGAACAGACCTGAGTTAGATTCCCATGGAAACTCGGGGTGGGGTTTAGAACTGGTAACCTGACTTATCTGGAAAACCCTGTTATCAGTTAGATCTGACATGATGACACATAACAAGAGCCCATTGTTAAACATCAAGGCTTAATGTTTAGTGATCTAGTCAAATAGATTAACCAGTTTTTTTTAAAAAAAAATCACTATATATCTATAAAGAATGCTGATTAAACCATCTAAAATGATCAGTTTTACACACACACACACACACACACACCTCAGTTATTGCTTTTTTCAAAGCTAGTTTATTGGTCACCAAAGAAGTGTGTTTTCACAAAGACACTGGTGAGACACATGTGCAATCAACCATTGCCAAGCATGTTAAAGTGTGGGAGGGACTGGGGCTTTCCTATAGATGATTGTGCACTGATAAGCATGTTAACATATGCATGGAGGATTTCAAAACAAGTTTTCCAGTGTCCTGTAGATAATGTAGTTTGAAAAATGCTTTTAAAGTTTGCATTTGGGAGAACCAGGAAGTAAATGTAAGTGGTGATTACTTGGGGAGTCTATTTCTAATATTGGACAACAACCAATCTTAGTTTTCAGATCTAAAATTCTAACCTCAAGGAGTAAGCCCCATACCTACATCTCAGCTGACCTCTCTAAGATCACTTTTGCTTTTGGCATTTCCACATTACATAGTTACAGAAAAAACTACATTATTTTATTCTCTTTTGCCTTTTTTCCAGTTCTCTTGTGCTGTTCTCTCAGTTCATGCAGAAAAGCACATATGGAGAAGTACATAAACTGGTGGAGGATACTGTAGCACTTGCAAATAAATGCACTGCTGACGAGCACTCAGATCCACAATGCACAAAGCCCCTGGTAAGTTTCCAGAGTTAAATTCCGAAAATAAATACAGTGGTCCCCTGCCATTTCACAGCTCATATACTGCAGTCCCGGTATATCATGGGTCCTCAGTATATAAAAGGCAAAACCCCCTGGGGTAAGCTGTCTGGGACTGTTTGAGGCCTCCTGCACTTAACCCAGGTCTGGCACTGCCCTGAATGGACCTTTGAGGGACTCCTTGGGCCTATCAGAAGCCCCAGAAGTGGTTCTGGAAATCCGGAAGTGACTTCCAGGCTGGTACCACTTCTGGGTAGAGATGGGCACGACTCAAAAAAATGGTGTTTTGTTTGTCGTTTGGTTGTTTAGGGGTCCGTTTCAGTTCATTTCCATTTTCGTGAGTTTTTTTGCAAAAATTTTCATTTTCGTTTCATTATGTAACGACTCAAAAAAATGAAAACGAAAACAAAAAATTGCTGTTTCGTTACCATTTAGCACAATTCAATGTATTTGCCGTAACGAAAACGAAGCGGTTGACAAAATTTTTCATGTTTCGGGTTGTTTTGTTTCATTTTGGAGTCAAAATTTGTTTTTCATTTCGTTATGTAACAAAACGAAAAAACAAAAATGAAAAATCGCTCGTTTCGTGCCCATCTCTACTTCTGGGGGCTCTGATAGACCTGGGAAGCCTGTCAGAGGCCCGTTTGGGGCAGTGCCAGGCTTGAGGTAAGTGGGGGGGGTTACTGTATTTATCCTCCATGTGTGTGCTCTGTGCCATCAAATCAGAATTGACTTTTAGCGACCCCAACTGGACATTTCATGTAAGTGAGCCATTTAAAAATGGTTTAGAACTTTAGCTATAGCTGGAGACATTACTGGGATTTTTCCGTGACGCCAAATCATTCCAATAAATTGAAACTGGTGGGTGGCTGTATGTCTAACACACTAACATAAAATCTTGCATCTGTTCATCAGGGTACTGTTCTACTTGATCAGATTTGTCACGAAGAAGGAATTGCGTGCGAACACGGCTTTAGTGATTTTTGTGCTCAGCCTGATCCAGAACGACATGAACGTTTTCTCACCCATAAAAATGGATCGAGAGAATACATTTCACCCTTCCCAAAACTGGACCCAGAGGCGACCTGCCAACAATTTCATGATAACAAAGTGGAAGCTTTAAACCAGTAAGTAAACTGATAATATGCAAGTGTGTGGATGCTTCTCTGGGAGAGGAATGAACTTGCCCCAAAATATGTGGCTTTCTCTTGCAAAAAAAAATCTACCAAACACCTAGAAGTTTTCATCCTGCTTTGCTTCAGCTGTCAAGTGGGATCTGCAACAAATATTGCCCTGTATCCTCGCTTCCTAGCAGGAGTGCCTCTCCTCAGAGCTTTAGCCATTATCTCGTGGCCCAGTGGTTAAAATGCCTGTACTGCAGGTACAACTGTGCTCACGACCTGGGGTTCAGTTCCCGGCAGCCGGCTCATGGTTGACTCAGCCTTCCATCCTTCCAAGGTCGGTAAACTGAGTACCCTGCTTGCTGGGGGTTGGGCATTGTGTAGCCTGCATAATTAAACTGTAAACCGCCCAGAGACTACTTGAAGTGGTATGGGCGCTATATAAGCAGAACACTTTTGCTTTGTACTCCTGCAGCTCTGATGTTTTCAGGACTGCCAAATCAGCTGAATGCTCCCACTTCATGGTGCATTCCTTGCTAAGTCATGTTTGATTCCATTTCCTTATTTTTTTTTCTTTATTGACTGGTTGACATAAGCAGACTTTTACCTATGGAATTTATTTGTGCTATTCACCTTCCCTACAAACCCTTTGCACCTCCAAGCATGCTCTCCACCTCTTTATTTCTTCTCATTAGGCCCCATTTAGTGTAAACATTGCCTGAATTATATAGCAACATGGAATGCCATAAATGCTGATAATGGTCTGTTGTCTAAATAAATGACCGCACTATGTAAGTAGCCTAGCATACATGATCATGAACCTACTATTCCATACAAAGCCATTGACTACCAATCCTTTGCTGTAAGAAATTAATGCACACCAGTTTTTCTTTCTTTCTTTCTTTCTTTCTTTCTTTCTTTCTTTCTTTCTTTCTTTCTCTTTTAATAGTTATCTCTATGAGGCATCCAGGAGGCATCCATTCACAAAGGTTGTCACCTTCTTGCACGGAAAAGAAGAGTACGAAAAAGTCCTGACAGAATGCTGTCAGGCAGAGGATAAGCAGACTTGTTTTAGCGACAAGGTATCCTGGCAGTAATCATCTTATTTTTATTGAGTTATTTAACATACTTCTATAGCAACTTTCTCCTTAAAAGAGACCCCAGGTGGTTTACATGATTAATGATGACATTTAAAATTTTAAAATACCTGGTATATAAATACTAAAAAGTAAAAAAAAAAAGATACCAGTTTAAGAAATAATAAACAAGAGCAATGCTAGAAACACCTTCAAAACATTAGGCACAACAATCCATTCAAAAATCTCATTCACACAGCCTGAAAGGTAACATTTTTTTTCACCCACCGTGTTGTTAGTCTGTGGAACTCCCTGCCACAGGATGTGGTGATGGCATCTGGCCTGGATGCCTTCAAAAGGGAATTGGACAGATTCCTGGAGGTGAAGTCCATCACAGGTTACAAACCATGATGGAGATGCGTCATCTCCAGGCTTAAAACCAGGGTACTTCAAGGACCAGATGCAGGAAATTGGTATCAGAAGATGGATATCTAGTCTCATGTGCTCCCAGATGCATCTAGTGGGGTCACTGTGAGATACAGGAAGCTGGACTAGATGGGCCTTTGGCCTGATCCAGCATGGCTCTTTTTATGTTCTTATGTTCTTAAGTCTTTGCTTGCAGAATGACAGCAAAAATGGGGCCACTTTAGCCTCCTGAGGGAGGGAGTTCCAAAGCCTGGGTGCAGCAGCAGAGAAGGCCCTCTCCCATGTTCCATCTAACCAAACACACCTGTGAAGGTGGTGGGACTATGCAGCAGCTCCACTAACTGCCAGCATATTCCCAAGAGGAATTTAAAGGGCTGGTTTTAATGTATAAAATTTGAAATGTCCTGGACCCAAGCTATCTCAAAGACTGCATCTCCTTCGTGAGCCTACCGGGTGTTAGAATAGTTAATGGGGGCTTTTCTCTTGGTCCCACCACACTTAGAGGTGAGTTTGGTGGGGACATGGGAGGGAGGACCAAATAAGGCTTCAAGGCGATCATTCTCTGATAATCCTAACACCCAAACAAGCTGATAAAGGGAGACACGGTCCCTGAGATACATTGGAACCAAGCCATTTGGGTCTTCATTGATAAAACCCAGCAGTTTGAAATGTGATTGGAAATGGATTGGCAGCCTGATGGGTTATGTGTTCCTTGTGACCAGCCTCAGACAAAAATCAGGGTGCCACCATTTGGACACGATAAAGCTTCCTGATACTTTCCAGAGGCAGCCTGATGTAGAGAGATTTGCATGTGTCACCAAGACAGTTCTGACATCTGAATCCCTTTTTCAGAGTTTTCATATAGAAGTGGTTTACCATTCTCTGCTTTTGAGGATGCCCTGGAACCGTGCAGCTTGACCAAGGCTTTTGTTGTTGCTGTTGCAGGTAGCAGCTGCTACAAAGAGAATGCTGAAAGCTATTGGCAGGGATAAACACCTGTGCTCTATCCTAAAGAAGTTTGGTATGAAAATTCTCCAGGGATTGTAAGTGTGGTTACAATTGAGAAATACTCTATGACCTGCCTTGATCATCAAGAATGATGTGTTCTGTAGCATGAGAAAAAAAATTGAGTTTTGCAGGAGTCAAAGACGTTGGCCAGGCTCCTATCGAACAGATCTGCCTAGGCAACAGAACTGATACCACTGTCAATGGTGCTCATTAAAAGGTTTCTGTTCTGATTTTGTAGTATGCATAACTTCATCTCATTGCACACAAGATACGTGTACAGGTGGAACTAAGCAAATGGATGCCGTACTTGTAAACCAAGACTGATACATATCTCCCAGTCATGACTTCTGCATGTGAAAACAGATGTGTTGTTCAAGAAAGCACCAAATCTCTAAGGAACCAAGTCCAAGTCCCTATGAAATGCAACTCCCCCCCCCCAAAAAAAAATGTTGGGTGGGTCTGTGTCATGAGTCATGTTCAAGTCATTAAAAAAATCAAGCAAGCAAGCAAATGCACAGAATTACCATTCCCATATATGCTCTGTATCACAACTCTACATGATACAAACTAGTTGTAGCTCAACAACATTGTGTGACGAGGAAAATGGCATATACTTAAAGAAGTTATGTTAAGAAAGTATATGGTGGTGAGATGTGAACAGCATCTGGTTTATTTTAAACAGGGGCAGACTGATGTGGAAATGAAAAAGAGCTGAGAGATGTCTGAAAATGTGCAAACATGAGATGAGCTAGAACTTGTAATTACTGTATGACTATATTTCCAATTATTTGGGGAGCACATGTTTTTAATGGGAAGACATTAAATGCATTCTATGCGTTTATCTCTTTTCCCCCGCCAGGAAAATTGCTCAGATGAGCCAGAAGTTCCCAAAGGCTGCTTTTCTTACAATTACAGATCTTTCTAATAAAGTTGGGCACATCTATGAAGAATGCTGCAGAGGTGACACCCTGGATTGTATGCTCAACAGGGTAAAGCTTATACATTTCATTTCAGCTACATTGAAGAAGCTAACTATGAGAAAAACAGCTCCTTCCATCACACATGGGACTGCCTTCCGTTCATTTTCCAACAACTCCAGGATGTGGTGATGGCACCTGGCCTGGAGGGGATTGGACAGATTCCTGGAGGAAAAGTCCATCACAGGTTACAATCCATGATGGAGATGTGTCATCTCCAGTTTTAAAACCCGGGTACTTCAAGGTCCAGACGCAGGGAAGTGGTATCAGGAGACAGATATCTAGTCTTGTGCGCTCCCGGACGCATCTGGTGGGGCCACTGTGAGATACAGGAAGCTGGACTAGATGGCCCTTTGGCCTGATCCAGCACGGCTCTTCTTATGTTCTTATGTAACGTAGAAAGGAGTTTGCTTATTTTAAAAAAACCAAAGACATATACACACCCATTTGTTAGGTATCTGGTTGTGGAGCCAAAGGTTGGTAGTTCAAATCTCCACTGGTCCTCAATGACAGGGACTGGATGACCCATACATGAATCGCGGGTAGTCATTTATTATAGATACAGTGGTACCTTGCATAAAGGAATTAATTCGTTCCAAATGAAATTTGGTTAAGCAAATTTTCCTTTATACAAATTTACCATAGGAATGCACTGAAAATGGAGTAATCCTTAATCGCAACCATTTTTATGTTGTACGGATTTGCTCCATAGGTGATTCTGTTAAGCAAATTTCCCCTATCTCTGGAATTTTTTATGTTGTATAGATTTTATGTATTTATTTATCGTGTATTATACCATGCCATCTACTGGCCTTGCCGCTATGGGTATCTTACAGAAATCAAACAAACAGAATGAAAACCTAATCCCACCCAACCCCAGCCAATTTTTTAAAAAATAAGAGAAAGTGTGGGGGCGCCATACAGGCTTGAAGCCTTATTTGGTCCTCCCTCCCATGTCTCCACCAAATTCACCTGTAAGTGTGTTGCGGCCAAGAGAAAAGCCTCCATTAATGATCCTAACACCTGGGTAGGCTCATGGAGGAGATGCTGCATTTGAGATAGCTTGAACCCAGGACATTTCAGATTGTATACATTAAAACCGTCCCTTTGAATGCCACGTGGGACTATGTTGGCAGCCAGTAGAGCTGCTGTAACGGGGAGGTTATGCGATAGCCACATTTAACAATCTGACATTTTGGGCCTGCTGAAGTTTCTGAACACTTTCCAAAGGCAGATCCAGGTAGAGTGTAAGAGTTAACCAAACTGTGGTGTAATTAAGGCATGTGTCACCATGGCCAGATCAAACTTCTCTGAGAATGGGCACAGCTGGCACACTAAATTTAACTGTGCAAAGACACTCCTGGCTACCCCGTAACCTGGGCAACCAAGCTCCGAGACAAATCTAGGAGCACACATAGGGTTACACATCTGATAATCACCATCCATTTATTGCTGAGAATAGATCTTTATTCCTTGATCAGCCTTTCATCTAATCTCCATCTTGTCTTGTTTAGATTTCAGTTTATCCATCTTCATCCAGTCATTACTGATACCAGCAGACACTGATCTAAAACCAAAACAGCTCCCAAAATGCAGTGGAGTCAACAGCTTTTCTTTTCACAGCATGCTTTTAATGTCATATCTTGTGTAATTTAGAGCTTCTAATCCACATGATTGGCTCAATCCTCCTGGAACCTGCTATGAAGAACTGGAATTCACCCCACCCTTGTGTGGTCACTGCTGGAGAAAATGTTTGGCCAAGATACGATAGAGTTGTTACTGATCTTCATGTGAAGGATCTTCCAAATTCTCTACATTACACTTAGAATGACTGACTGCCAATAACATGTTGTTTGTGACCCTCTTTCCTTAAAGGAGAAGTTGGCAACCTATATCTGTAGCCACCAAGATGCCATCTCTTCCAAACTGCATGAATGCTGTGAAAAGCCCATACTGGAACAAGTAGAATGCATCGCCCATGCCGAAAATGATGACAAGCCTGCAGATCTGTCTGAAAAAGTCAGGGAGTTCATTGACGATGAAGCTGTATGCCAACACTATGCTGAGAACAAAGATGTTCACCTGGCAAAGTACGGAACAGAATGTTCAAATAACTCTCCAGCTTTCTTGCTCATAGGGCTTGACCTATAGGTGGCCAACCATACTGCATTTTGCTTTTCCCACCACTGAATGAAGCAGGATTTGATAGAGTTTCAGGATTGGGCTGTAAGCAGACCCATAATTTACTTACTTACTTACTTACTTACTTACTTACTTACTTATGAATATTTTTACCCCACCTTTCTCCTTGGAAAAGGACCCAAGATGGCTTACAATAGTGAGGGACAATATATAGCCCAGAACACTTCAACATATGTACATAAGATAATAGTAGTACAGTGGAACCTTGTATAAAGGAATTAATTCGTTCCAAATGAAATTATGTTAAGCAATTTTTCCTTTATACAAATTTCCCATAAGGAATGCATTGAAAACAGAGTAATCCCTAATCGCAACCATTTTTATGTTGTACGGATTTGCCCCATAGGGGGTTCTGTTAAGCAAATTTCCCCTATCTCCGGAATTTTTTATGTTGTACAATTTATTTTTGTTATACAAACCATTTGTTATATGAGGGTCCACTGTACTTGTGTGCTGATGAAATATCTTCTGCATTACAGGTTTTTATATGAGTACTCTAGGAGACATGATGAATTATCTCCAGTGATGTTGTTAAGATTTGTCGCAGGGTATGAGGAGTTGCTGCAGAAATGCTGTGCAACTGATCATCACGTGGCATGCCTTCAAGAAGGGGTAAGTTATGATTTCTCACACTTGCGAGTTCATCGTGCTACTGTGTTGTGCATTCTTGTTTTTTTGTGAATATTGTGAAATCATTTATGAACACATTTGGCAAAGATAGCTGTCCCACCAATGACAGTGTTTATGGGCAAGGCTACTTTGCCCACTCACCCGGACCATGGAGCAAAAACTTCACACTGATGTGGGCACTTTTGGGCAGAGGCAGCAGAGCTTATGTAAGCCTGCCTCTGCTTTGCCCAGTCTCCTTGTTGGCTAGACCATAAGCCTCACCCTTCCACCCCATCAGAAGGAGAAGGAGATTAACGGGTTGCTTTCTGGGGGTGGATGGGAATTTTTGGTAGCTACTCAGATTGGCATTGAGTGGCTATGTGTTTTCGCCCATCCCATTCTCTTTTCTGCATGGGAGCGGTAATTTTTACTCCGGTCACAATCCATCCAGAGGGGTAGTGCAAGAGGTAACGGTATTGAAGTATGCTCTCTATAAGTCGCCTTTAAGGTGCTGGATAGAGATGGGCACGACTCAGCGAAATTTTCGTTTTCATTTTCATTTTTTCATTTCGTTAAGTAACGAAAACAAAAATGAAAATTTTCCAAAAACAAAACGGAAACGGAAACGAAATGAAAAATTTTGCCGTGTTTTTCGTTTTCATTGCAGCAAATGCATTGAACTGAAAAGAATGCTAACGAAACAGCAATTTTTCATTTTCGTTTTCGTTTTTTCGTTTCGTTACGTAACTAAAACAAAAACAAAAAAATTTGCGAAAAACCCAACGAAAACGAAAATGAACCGAAACGGACCCCTCAACGACCAAACAACAAACGAAACACCATTTTTTGAGTTGTGTCCATCTCTAGTGCTGGATAACCCTCAGATTAAATTAAACGTCATTGGCAGGTTTAGGAGTAAATCTAAGTTATGAAGAAAATATTAGGTCAAACTGAGGGTTGTTATGGGCTAGTAGAGTCATACAAGTTAGGGGGATTCTGCACAGGTGTTCAGCAGCCTCCTGAGACATGAATCTCACTAAATACATGTTGGGGCTGGAAGTATGCTACTGGCCAGCCATTACCTGCTTGCACTACGGTACAGGTGCCCTTGTCAGGATTAGTTGTAAGCTAAATATGTTATTAATAAAATTGTGGCCATTTTATCGCAGTCAAAATTGTATCACCTCTTTATTTCCCGGCTGGGTGGGTAAAGGAAGTTGCCTTATTACTGACTACTCTGTTCAACAGCAGTTGTTCTCAGCTCTACTATGGAACTATAAAATTGCAGCAAAGATGTTCCTGCGCTTTGCACTGCCTTCTCTTTGAACCTTTACTTGAATGAGTAAACAGTTTGAGGATGATCAAAATGGTCATTTTATCCAAACCTGCTTCAAGAATATACTCCAGAGGGATCACTGAGAACCATGAATAGTCTAGGAAGAAAAATCTCTATTTAATACCCCAACTACTTATATTTTTCAAGCTATTTAAATGCGCCATGATCAAATTTGCCTTCTTTCTCACTTCTCCCAGTGTGGACTGGTGCAGAGCAGTCTAGATGGCATAAGGGATGCTGGAGGTATTTTTTCTGTCTCTTATTTCTCTTCTCAGTGAAAAGTCTTAGACAATTGACTAAATAGGAATTTAGTTATAATTTGGCTATAGTAATAAAAGCATGATGGTGTACTATGGTGTGATTATTTCAGCCTTTTTTATTTAGGGGAGGCCACTAGTGGTAGAGTTGCAGCTCCAAATCGTAGATCTGTCTGTCCGCTGAGGTAGAAACTTGTTGTTTTTTTTAATGAGTAAGTAATTTCTAAACTTAGTATCTAGTTTAGCTGAATCTGCCTTCTATTCAATATTAGAAAATCCATTAATTAGAAGTAAGGTTCACACATTCCATTCTCTTAACTGTTTCAAGTGTGTGTGGGGGGGGTACACTACACATATCCATAAACAATTAATATATTTCTCAAACATTCATGCAGGTCAGAACTAGATGAAATTCACCAGTGGCTCGTAGTCAAAATGGACAGGGAGCCTCATTCCATAGTTGCTCAAACCTCAAACAGTGTACTTTATTTCCTGAAGCTGTGCTCATTTTTGTTGCTGACTATTCCCAGTAATTCTATTTCCTTACAGGAAGCACTCCTTGAAAAACATATTGCAGACTCTGCGGCGATGGTAAAAGCAAATTGTGACCTGTATAAGCAGCTTGGAAACTACCAGTTCCAGAATGAGTATGGTTTCTATGCAATTAGTCTAGCTTGTGATATAAATAATCAAAATATATCTTGGGTAGCTTTGTTGGTCTATGAACTGAAAAACACTGATGTTGATTTTGCAGACTAGTTATCTCCTATGGCAAAAAGGCACCCCAACTCACCCCAGACCAAATGCGAGCCTTCACAAGGAGAATGGTCGGGGTTGCTGCTGATTGCTGCTATATTCAGGATGATGCTCACAGAGTAGCATGTGCTGAAAACCATGTGAGTTTTTTTCTCTGGAACAATAACCTCAGTAATGCCACCTTGCACAGATAATGGGCTGCCAACATCCTAAAACAGACGTGACAGTGGCTAGATTCGGCTCCACCAAGCAGACACAAAGCAAACCTACTGAGTGGAAAAACTGTATGGCAGCAAAATGGTAGCTTAAGCTGTACTTTGATGGCATGACGTGTCAGCACTCTGACCAAAGTGTATACTGGATCCTTGTGATTGAGGAAGTGCTTCCCATTTAGAACAGGTACACTCATGCCTGGCTTAGTTACTGTCATCTACAGGCAAGCCACTTGAAGTTTTCGCTACAATTGGAGTGGAATGGATCTAGCTCAAAATACTAAGGTCCAGTATTTCATTGGGTTAAATCCTTGAAATGGTTTGAGAAACTCATACACATACAGTCCATCTGATTCCTTCCTCTGCTCCTTTCCTCATGTTATTGATTTAGTGGGAAATATTGGGAAATTGAAACTGGGAGAAAAATTAGCACAGAAAGCTCTACTTTGGTTGGATCCAAGTGACCACACATAATGGAAGTGAAACACAACAGAGTAATTTTATTCACACCTTTAACAAGGTACCCTCTGAAAGAGAACTAGGAAGGTATGAGTTGGAACACTCCAGGGAAACACTGGTTCACATGGCACTTGTATCACCTGGTTGCTACCCAAAGGAACAAGAGAGGTCACCCATTTTGATTGGAAGCCATTAATTGTCTGCTTTCTATCTCCTATAGTTCATGCTGGCCCTCACTGGAAACATTTTGTGTTCTATTGTTTGGAGAACATTGTTCATCGTACTTCTGTTCAAATGTGCCCTTATGTTTCTTTTTTTGTTTCTGTCTTTAGCTGGATCTAGCACTAGGATTTCTTTGTTATCTGCATGAAAAATACCCCATCAACAAACAAGTCTGCAAATGCTGTGGCGATTCCTATCCGAAACGCCGGGAATGCTTCACTTCTTTAGGAGTGGATCCAGAATACATCCCTGTGCCGTTTAATCCCGAAGTAGTCAGCTTCCATGCAAATTACTGCACAGCAAAACCAGAAGAGCAACAGGAAAAGAAACAAATGTAAGATCACAGCCTGCTGCCATTACTTGCTGGCACTGATGCTTATGCTGGTGCCATCACTCTCAAGTTTCTATTGTTATCTGCCTGCAATGACCAGCTGAGGACTGTTCTGCCTGAATCCCACGTACATTCCCTTCCCATCCTTTATCTGTACCAAGTCATGACTTTGTGTTCTCATTTCCACATAAATGTTTGTATTCACTTGGGACACACTCGGAACGAAGTTGAGTCATGGCAACTGAACTTTTTTTGAGATCAAAATGTTTCACTACTCAACCTAGTAGCTTTGTCAGTCTAACAAAGACTGAGAGAACGATGAAGCTGCTTGGATGAGGAGTGACATTTCAATCTTACAAGAAAAGAAAGATCTCCAATGACATCCTATGGCTAACTGTTGTTCTCTTTGCAGTGTGCTCACCCACATGATTCAACATAAACCTGACATTACACAGGAGCAACTGGCAACTGCAATTGTGGATTTCACTAGTGTGGTGACAAATTGTTGTGGTGCAGAAAATAAGCAAAAATGCTTTAACACCGAGGTAAACATTTATAATGTACAGAAAATACTTTGATTTAAGAGTAAGCTGGTTTAAGAGTATTTTGCAAGACAAGGAAACATTTCACATTTCTTCTAAATTCTGCCTTGATCAACAAGCAATGTCTTGATATATAAGCACTGGAACAGGTCACATGATCACAAGTGAGACAATGGTGCCTCTCCCTCCCTCCCTCCCTCCCTCCCTCTCCCTGCTGGATTGTGGGTGACTGTCTGCAACATTCCTTCTCAAACAGCCTCAAAAGCAGAGGGAGGAGATAGGAATAGGGGTATCCCTTGCACCAGCCAGGAATGTGCAGGTTAGGGTGTTATTTTTATTTTTATTTAATTTCTTTTCAACATTCTTATTTTTTCAATCCATCTCTAGTCA
>JAHTLZ010000111.1:17311085-17341290 GCA_023846285.1 Phrynocephalus versicolor | reverse complement strand
CACTTTGCCACACAATGAACTGAGTACTCATTTTCCTGATCTTTTAAGGCTGGATGTCTGAGTCAATCCTAAGCAGCTCCTTGAATTCATTGGGATCAAAACCAAGTCATAAGCAGAGGTTTGAATGCAGGGATGCAATTTGACCAATGCATCATGAGGCATGCTAAATATTTCAAATATATGATTTCATGCATATTTTCTTTCCCCAAAACATACCACAAAGCCCAGAATCATGCAGAATTTTGGAGGCAAGTTATGTGCTAACTGTAGTAACATTCGTGAAGTATGAAATGGACAATTTTGAGGAAAATCTCAAAATTGGCTCAAAAATTAAAGTTAAAAGATTTTTTAACTTAGTTTTTTTCAGAAGCCAAAAACAAAAAAAGTTATTGGATACTAAGATTGCAAGAATTAGCATAGTTATATTTCATACGACCAGGAGAGGAGAGTCTGAATAAATAAAGCTACCACGGCATGTGTCTTTTCTTTCAGACTCCTAAACTGGTTGAACGGACCAAAGCTGCCCTTGGAGAGCACTAAGGATTTCAGGTGAGCCAGTGTGAAAATATGTTTTCTACAAAAATGTTTTAGTGGCTTCAAATAGGGATGGGCACAAAATGAGAAAATAGTGTTTTGTTTCATTTTGTTTCGTGCCCACCCCTGTTTCATTTTGTTTCATTTCTTATATATATATATATTTAAAAATGTAATGAAACAAAATGCTAACAAAACAGTTTGTAGTGTTAAAATGGCATGCCTGGCACCAAATCTGGCTCCTCTGGTTCCTAGAAGCACCAGATTTGGTGTCAGAGGAGCCATTTTTTATACTTAGAACCGTTTTGTAAGTAACAAAAATGCTATTTTGTTTTATTTGTAACAAAACCCTGTTTCTCTGTTTCATTTGGTTTTATAAGCTTATGAAATGATGAAACGGCATTTTGTTTTTCATTTCGTGCCTATCCTTAGTTTAAACTACCAATGCTGATGCAAGATGCAATAACTAAAAAAAATTGCAAAAAAATTGCAAAATGTCTTTAAAAGTTAGCAATAATTTGTGAAATAATTTGGCAACAATTTTTTGAAAAGCTTTAGTTCCCCTCCTTGTTACAAATTTTCGAACACAATTTTAAAAGCACTTATTCCCAGTCAGTAACTAGCAACAAGTTTAATGGCTTAAGCAAACATTTCAGATTATTTTGTTATTTTAAGGTTTATTCAAAGGAACCTTTAAGTAATTTTCAGTCATTTTACTGGATAAGGAGTGCTACTGGAAGACAATGAATTCCTTGGAATTCTCAAGGAAGAGAAGCATCACTGTGTAGAAATTCACATGTAGCATACTTTCTCCAAATGATTTTTTTACTTGATCAACATCGAGGTTGTTGGTTGATTGCCATTATTCAGAGCTAAAAATAAAGGTTTGCTTTCTTTCTCTAGCAGAGCAATGGGAAAATGCTGGAACTAAAGCCCCAATATGCCAATGGACCCTTGGCTGCTTGTTTTCTGATTATACGGAAACTAGGATTTGGTTTTTCCTATGACTTTTTCCTGTCCTGACATGTAAATGAAGGGAATTAATAAAATTTTCAACAAGACCTTCCTCTGACACAGTCTGTTCATTTGACTAATTACAAGAAGGAAGAGGGGGAGGAGAGATTGATGAGAAGAGGAGGAGGATGAAGAAGGCAACAGCAAGAGAAGAACGAGTGATGGGATGAAAAGAAAGAAGAAAGGCAACCATTTGGGAACCAGGAGACAAATGCAAAGTGGAGGTTGTTCCTTCATAGCAGCTTGCATACTTGGCCTGAGTCATCTTTTATGTGGCGATAGCAGTTGTTAAGGGGATTGGGCTATGAGGGGAAAGCAGACTGTTAGCCAGTGTAAATGAGAGAGGGGGTGGGAACAAGTGAAATATCTGTGATTGGACTACCAATCCCTTTGTAATGGCTTTTTAGCCAGAAAGCAGTTAAAATTTTCCCCTTCCAAGAGTCGGTTAACTGGGTCCTGATTGGCAGGGTCAACGTTTCAGATCACCCTAGATATGGAGCTGATTCCTCCTTTGAAGACTTTGGCAGTTACTTCACATCCATTTTGTCTCTCTAAGTGTTGCACTTTGGAGCGGTACAAAAAAAAATCTTACTTCACATCTGTCACGCAATAGCTGAAATTTGTCTGGACCACGCCCCCGGAATGGATGTTGAGCAAGACAAATCTGTACCTGGCGCTGGGGTAAGGTATTTCCTTGTCCCGGTTTGTTCCCGGTTTCTGTTCTGAGATAAGACACCATGAGGTAACAACTGTCATGCAATAAAACATTCATTTCTCTCAGAAACCTGTGTCCCAGGTACTGGGTTGGGTGTTACATTCAAAGTGCCCACCCACCCCAGATGATCACCATCCCCTTCCCCTCCTCCGTTAAAAACCAATAAAACAAACCAAACTTCAAAGCCAGGTAAGAGGGACACCAGACAGAAAATTAATTAGCATGCAAAAGGAATAGAGAACAAAGAACCGCCCGAAGGCTATCACCCAGAGCATTCCATTGCGGCCACATGGAGAAAGTGAAAGCTAGCCAAACAAGCCACAGACTGCTTTCCTGCCTGCAAAGATTTTGACTTTTCAGAAGCGAAATATCCAAAAAGAATTTTTAAGCCCCGCAAAAAGGAAAAAGAAAGCTAGACAAATCACTTGTCACGAGACAAGTTATCACAACCATGGAAACACTGAAACAGGGACAAAACCACGTGATTGTGGCCAATGCTGTCACAGTACAAAACTAGTTGCAGAACAGAGAAAGACATGAAGTAACCAACCACCTGTCTCAGAAATGGAATCCTGTCTCAGAAATGTTTACTGAAAGCACTCAGGGTTCGGACAAACAGAACTGCTTTCTGCTTTTGTAAACCAGAAGTTCTAAGAATATATATAGAGATACATGGCAAAATGCCTTTTTGTGGAGAACTGTCACTCCTTTATTCATCTTTTTTGGCTCTTTAAGGGAAACCTATTTTTTGATTATATGCATGTGATCTTTCATTGATCTACAGCCTTCCCTGCAGAAAGGTACAGCAGTGTGCCTACTTTGGAATGTTCTTGCTGATCTGTTGCATGCATGCTCAGTTTAGAAGCTGCCTTGAGTTCTTTTTAAGGAGAAAGGTCAGATAAACAAATAAATAAATAAATAAATAAATAAATAAATAAATAAATAAATAAATAAATAAAGTGTGCCACTCATTCTCTTTCACAATCAACAATATTGGGGATGTTTTAGGGTCACTTGCTTCTGCATAGGGAGCAGTAAAACAGAGTTATGATTTTTTAATAAATATATACATTGAAAACCCACTGCCCAAACATCCCCAAATGTGGCTTGGAGAAAGAGTAGACTATATGTGACATTTGAGACATATTTGGTGTTGATCTGAAACCCAGTGTAATTGTTATAAGTGGGGGAGGGACATTCCCCATTTTTAGAAGTGCCTTGTAGAATGTTGTTTTTTGTGCTGCACAATGATATAAATGCCCTCATGCACAATGATAATAAACCAAAAGCAAGTTTATTGATTAAATAACCAAAATAATAAGGTTCAAGATCAAAAGTAGCTTTTAATATATAGCTGAAAGCTCATTTACCATTTTCATTATAGCTGATTCACAGTGCTCACCTCTGCTGCAACACAATTTTGTCTGTTATAAATACTTCAAAAATATTTTCACACTAGAGAAATTTAAAACTGCATGAGTTAAGAAGTTAAATCTAGGGATGGGCAGGAAATGAAAAACGAAATGCTGTTTTGTCGTTTTGTTACATAATGAAACAAACAAAAAATGAGGAAGCTGCATTTTGTTATAGACAAAACGGTTATTTTTCCATTGAAATGAACTATTTTGATAGGTTTCAGCACCTTAGGCCATTGTTCACCTTAAGGTTATGGATACTATTGTCTCCCTGACGAGCCTATTCAGGCCATTGTTCATCTTATGAGCCTAATTCAGATCAGGGTGACAAGAGGTCAAAGCTGACTATAAGATGGAGAACTTGTACTAGCTGTATTCAAACCAATGAAGCTGTTTGGATGAACAGCGAAACGTTTCTCTCTCTCTCTCTCTCTCTCAAAAAAAAAAAAAAGTCCAGTAGCCATGACTCAACTTCCATATAAACTCACCTGGATGACTGAGAATCTTCACAGACATATTTTGTTCCATGTTTTCGGGCTCCTGCTGAGTTGTCAATGGTTGGAGCCCTTTAGCCTGGCCCAGTCAGTATCGGGGAAGAGCCTGGTACCGACTGGGCCAGGTTTAAAGGGCTCCAGCCATTAACAGCTTGGCAGGAGCCATTTAAAAATGGCTCAAATCTGGTGCCTCTAGGACCCAGGGGAGGCATTTCATTTCACTTCACTTTGTTTTGTATGATTTTTTTTAAATCGTAACAAACAAAATGAAACAAAAGGGGTGAGCACGAAATGAAACGAAATGAAACATTATTTTTCCATTTTGTGCCCATCCCTAGTTAAATCCTTTTTAACCAATGGAAATGGTTTCCAACATGCCACTCCTATCACACTACAAAATGGAGTTAAACATTTTTGTTACCCATTAAACATCTTTCAACCTGATCTGTAAACAAATGTCATTTCCCAGCATGATAAAGAGTTCATGCACTTTTGAAATGATTGAGAAATCAGAAAACCTTGTGAAGAGGTTAAGCACTGGACATTCTTATCTAAATATAACTCATTGGTCTGTTGCCATATAGGGTAAATGCTTGTATTCTGTTAAGGTATGCTAGTGTAGACACAGAGTCATCGATGAAGATCCACTGCATTGTGGTTTTGGAGTACAACTCCCAGACTTCCTCAGACTGTCTGGCTGTTGCACCTGGACAAACAGAGGAACACCTAAGGAATGAAGGAGTAGAGTACAAATGAAGCAGACATTTTCATAAGAATGAGGTTGTTAACACTGAAGATGGGGCAAACAAAGAAAGAGTGCACAGGAGAAAGGTAGAGGGGACAGAGGCTGGAGATTGAAAGAGAGACATTAAAAGAGAGAGTGAGAGAAAAGAGAAGCTGGCAAAAAAAAAAATCTAGAAAGTCCTAATGGGGAAAAAATGACACAGCAGAGCAGGCATCAGACAGATAGAGAGTCAAGAGCTCACATGGGGAAACGGATTTGGTGCATAAGATCATAAGAACATATGAAGAGCCATGCTGGATCAGGCCAAAGGTCCATCTAGTCCAGCTTCCTGTACCTCACAGTGGCCCCACCAAATGCATCTGGGAGTGCAGGAAACTAGAGATC
Source organism: Phrynocephalus versicolor (assembly GCA_023846285.1). Classification (NCBI taxonomy): domain Eukaryota; kingdom Metazoa; phylum Chordata; class Lepidosauria; order Squamata; family Agamidae; genus Phrynocephalus; species Phrynocephalus versicolor. The sequence continues at coordinate 17,335,989 of JAHTLZ010000111.1, read as the reverse complement.
TGCCTCCTGATACCACTCCCCTGCATCTGGCCCTTGAGGTACCCTGGGTCTGAGCCTAGAGATTACACATCTCCATCATGGTTTGTAACCTATAATGGACTTTTCCTCCAGGAATCTGTCCAATCCCCTTTTGAAGGCAAATTGAACACTTCCTTTGCCCTCCGCAGAAAAGTAGGAAAAGCAATTTTTAAAAGACTGTATTAGATCATCGTTGGTGTGCAAATCAATTTATTTTCTTTTTAAAAATCCTTTCTTTGATTTATTTTGAAGGGAGGGTCAGTAGATGAATCCACTGTGGCCCTTTAAAAGGAGGTAAATAAAATACCGTGGTACCTCTTAAGATAAATGCCTCATAAGACAAAAAACATGTAGGAAGAAAAAAAATTCCGGGAGTAGGTATGACAAAAAAATTACCTATGGGATGCTTCGCAAGACAAAAAACCATTCTGCATGTACCCGGGTAGGGAAACAACTGTTATTTTTGTCTTTAGTCTAGCCTCCGTAACAGATTAATCCATTCCCAATGCATTCCTATGGGAAACCACATTTCATAAGACAAAAATTTTATAAAACAAAGTGACCCATAGCCTCCGGAATATATTAATCCATTTTCAATGCATTCTTAGGGGAAACTGTGTTTTGTAAGACAACATTTTCTTAACACAAATTCACCCATAGGATGAATTAAATTAGTTTTAAGAGGCACCACTGCATTTGTTATGTTATAACTGGTGCACAACATCAGTGATGGTCTATTGCAGTTTCCATTTTTTAATCACTTCTCCTTCTCCCTCCTCTGGAGAATAGAGGATGTGTTCAATTTGCAAATGTTCTGAAGTGGCTTGCTTTTTAAACCCGGATAATGTACATTCAAACAGGAATGAGACATCACAGCCAGAAGACTCACTTTTGGTCCATTCATAATGAACAAGTGTGCTGGAAACGGGACAAACTGGAGTGATCTTACCTGCAACAAAAACAAGAGAAGCAGGGAAAGGTAGGGATTATATGGTAGGGATTATATGGAGACAATTTGGTTCACACCAATACTTATGTTGTCCAATTACTGGAAATAGCAGCCAAACCACCTGTCCCTTCAGCAGACCAAACGGTGCGGTAGATGCCTTCTGACTGCATTTACAGCTGTCATAACGATGACCCTTTCAGTGCAATCCGGCATGCATTTCTTCAGCCATCTGATTGCACCTAGAGACTGAGAAGGAATTACAGAGGTACCTTATATAAAGGAATTAATTCGTTCCAAATGAAATTTTGTTAAGCAAATTTTCCTTTTTACTAATTTCCCATAGGAATGCATTGTAAGTAATCCCTAATTGCGACCATTTTTATGTTGTAAAGATTCGCCCCATATTTATTTATTTATTTATTTATTTATTTATTAATCTTGTATCCCGCCCATCTTCCCAGTGGGAACTCTGGGCAGCTTACAACAATAAAAACAGGTAATAAAACACAAAACAGAAAGGCAAGACGAGGCATAAGTAATGCAGGGAGGCAAGATGGCGGCAAGACCCGTGCATAGAAAAAAAAAGGCAAACTAACTGAAAAGGTCGCCAAATGCCTCTCTAAAGAGGTGGGTCTTCAAGGCCTTCTTAAAGGTGGGCAGGGCTCACTGGGGAGATGATTCCAAAGCGTGGGGCCCACCACAGAGAAGGCGCGGTCTCGCGTATGCAATTTCCGCGCCTCTCTGGGTGTGGCCACCCTCAGTGAGCGCGCCTGCACCAGTCTCGTGGGTCTGGAACCGGTTGACCTTTGAGAGATACGCTCTGCCAGGTACTCTGGTCCCAGGCCATGGAGGGTTTGAAAGTCAAAACCAGGAGCTTGAACCTGATCCTGAGGACAACGGGGAGCCAATGCAAGCGAGCCAGGACTGCGGTGATGTGCTCATATCTACAGGCACCCACCACCAGCCTGGCCGCCGCATTTTGCACCCGCTGTAACCTCCAGACCAGGGTCAAGGGCAACCCCATGTAGAACAGAAGATGTTATTTTCTTTATTCCTTGCTTTTGTTTTATAATGTTGTATAACCTTACACAATGATGAACTAGCAAGTTGTTGTTGTTGTTGCTTTGTTTCATACCCACTTCTACTCCCGTGTTCATGTCACATATAATAGGGATGTCACAGTGATTTTGAGGCAAGATGTCCTGTCCCATCCCTTGGCACCTACCAAGTTGGAAAGTTCTAAACCAATGATTTCCAACCATGGATCCTGAGATGTTTGGGGACTAAGATTTCCAGATGTCTTCATTGCCAGCTGTGTAGGCCAATATTTCTGGGAGTTACAGTCTAAGAAGACCCCATGGGACCCCAGGGTGGAAATCAATGGTCTAAATGCTGGAAATGTTTGTTTTGTATCTCATTAGTCATGAAGTAATGGTTCCAGTTCCATGCTTTCTGTGGTTCTCTAATCTCTTTGCTTTGCCAATGACCCTGAAAAAGCAAACATTCCAAAGGAAGAATGAATCCTCATTTCAGTTTTAAGTTTTGAGAAAGAAAATCAGTTTCCAATAACTCATGTGGCTAAAGTCTGTTTTTTGTGATTCTCTCAGAAATTATTTTCTCACTTGTACCCCCTCCAGTGCCTTTTGGAACAGGATATCTTAGCAAACATAATGGCAATTTTTTTTAAAATGTACTGTGAATTATTAGCAGGAACAACAAACAAATCATCATGTCCTTTGAGTATACAGGCTTGTGATTAACCAAGAATGTCGACACTGGGAAATTTTAAAAACAACTCTTTCTGACCCATTGCGTTTTCTAATGTGCATTCATATAATTCTACGTTGCCTGAATAACTTTGAAGCATGAAGTGGGTAACATTTATTTGCTTTTTCCTGTTAAGCTTTGCTGCATCAGAGCCTGTGACTGAAAAAGCAGGTAAGCATTTTATTTTTAGATGCAGAGAGTGCAAGCGTACAAATGTCTGTTCTGAAAGCAGACCCATTTATTACACTGAGACTTGCTCCAGACAAATGAATATGACTTGCACTGCAGGATACCTCATTGGTTTATTTATCTGTCTGCCAAACCAGAAATTGGGAGTTCAGTTCCCCACTGTGCCTTCTTGACAAGGGATGGACTCAGCTGTCTTCTAGTTCAGGAGTTCTCAGACATAATTTTAATTTTCTGAAGTACAGTTTACGTGTTTATGGCCAGTAAATTCAAACCAGGCAGACTTCTGAAACAGGATACAGAAGAAATATACAGGCAATATTTTTGCATGTATAAGACTATATTTCTGTCTAAAATTGCTAGACTAAACATTGAGGTTCCTCTTATACACAGAAGTAAGTAGAGGAAAGGGCTCTGTGGTTGTGAAACTGTAATTTGGAGTTGGAAAAGTGTGGAGGCTCTTATACATGGGTGCGCCTTATAGATGGGAAAATATGGGGGATTCTTTGGGAAGATTTCTGTTGCAAACTTCAGTTGATTCAACATGTGTCTCACCGAAAGCCCTCCCAATTAATTGTCCATTCACATAGAACAGATTATTACAATCGACACCCTCCCTGGATACCTCAGTGAGTTAGGTTTCTGACTACAGGCCCAGAGGTTGAATGTTTCATTTTGGGGAGCACTCTTAAGCTGTGTAGTTTGACCAAGGCTATACAGCAGGCATGTCCAAACTTCTGCCTTCCAAATGTTTTGGACCACAACTCCCACAGTCCTTTGTCATTGGCAGTCTAAGCTTAGAATTCTGGGAGTTGTGGTCCAAAACATCAGGAGGGGTGAAGTTTGAACATGCCTGCTATAGAGGATGACTGGGAAGAATCAAGCCATGTGGCCATGGACAAGCTGTGAAGCTCCAGAGCACCCCTAGAACCAGAAGAAGGGAAGAGTTAAACCATTTCTGAGTATACTATATCTAGAAAATACTGGAAGGGATCTCTCTATGAATCAGGGGTGACTTTGGCTATTCCTTTTTTAATCTACAAGAAACACCTAGAATGATCTTAATAACATTGTTTGATGTTTTTTATGGTTATCTTCTTTCCAGAAACGGTGTCCGTGTTTGATACGACATTCTCCTCACTTCAGGAGCTTACAGAAATGTAAGAATCTTAAATTATTTGGTGGGAGGGCAGTTGGTTTGATCCAAACATTTAAAGAAGGACAGTCAATAAAGGAACAGGAGCATTGAAGCAGAAACGTTGCAGAAGCCACATATGGTGATGGCCCTAGATGAGGAATGGTATGGAGATGCACAGATGTCGATTGTAAAATATAAACTTTGAAATAAAGAAATGGTATGGATGCCACTTATTCATAGCCACTTCTCAGCAGAGCCATAAATAGAGCTGAGCAACTGGGCCTTCGACTTAGGGTGGAAAATGCAGAGGGCATAAAAATTTGATGATGAAAGAACACAAATACATCTTCCCTGAATATTTAGGATATCAACCTATCTGGTCAGAACAACCTCCCCAGGCTGAAGGTAACAATTATTCACAAGCCTGTCCATATAGCTGTTGCACATTCAGGACGATGTATTCTTCACTGTTCCTCCATTTTCTTCCATATACTGCATGCCAATATGTCATGTGACCTAAGCAACCTCATCAGACAGAGAAGGCCCCAATATGAGTAACTAAATGCCAGTAGTGTAAACTGATTTCAGTTTGTAGTAGGGATCTTTTACTCTGGATCTGAACTGAGTTCATCCAGTGTTAATCAGCCTAACTAAGACTCAGAATTCAGACAGCTCCATTACACAGCTGAATTCTGGCCTGCTCCAAAAATCATATAAGATCCTGCATTGTTGAGGAATACTGCTAACATCTTGCCAGATATTTTTCCCCACAAAAGGTCTTTTTCCCCATAATGTTGCTTTATATTTTGAGAGAGTTATATTTCTGCAGTTTCAGAGAGTTGCTTTGACTATACATGCTCTTGAATCCACTGTAGCCAAGCTTGTAGTAGCATATTGCTTTAGCATCACTCCTGCCCTAAGCACCTCCGATCTCGCCTGATTTCGGAAGCTAAGCAGGGTCGGCCCTAGTTAGTACTTGGATGGGAGACCACCAAGGAATACCAGGTGCTGTAGGCACCTGGAGCAGGAACCGGCAAGCCACTCCAGTATTCCTTGCCAAGAAAACTCCATGGACATGGGGTCACAAAGAGCCGGTCACAACTGTAACAACACAACACACACACACCTTATTCAGTGCTCTATATTACATGCATTACTGTCTTTGCACAGTCAACCGGAACAGGAGTGAGGGATCATCACTGGAAATACTGTGCCACTATAGCTTACTTCTGTAGATTTGCTGCAGTAAAACCAGGAAAGGGGTAAGGATGGATTAGTTTATTACGTCCTTGTAAAGGATGTCCACATATATAGGATGTTTGTCTTCACCTTTAACAGGCAAGCTTTCCCTAAATGATGGACTATCATGTATATTTTATATGAAGCTATGGGTTCACATAGTCTTTGTGTTTATGACTACTTATAACCATGTTGCTTTAATGTAACGTTGTCTATTAACGCTGTAAGATGTCCCTCAATTCCTTGTTCTCAAATACTTGAACATGTCTTAATTGTACTGGACTGTATATTATCCCTCATTACTGTAAGCCGCCTTGGGTCCTTTTCCAAGGAGAAAGGCGGGGTAAAATACTCTAAAATAAATAAAATAAAATAAAATAACTTTCTGCATAGCATAACATTAGAACAAGACCTAATTACCTGCTTAATAATGCATGTTCCTTTTGCAGTGTTGGACTCTTTTATTCCCAGACCATAAGGAAGGCCTCATATGAAGAGATAACAAAAATCACACATGCAATCTCAGAACTTGCAAACGAATGTACGCTCGATACAGATCCGGAATGTGAAAAGCCTTTGGTAAGCCTTTCAAGGGAGATGCTTTGAAGTCCCTTGGGACTGCTAATATAATGCTTTTTTGTTGCCTATGTTCCTCATACACTTGGCCAATCACTTAATGTTTCACTCATTTCATATGCACCATGCATACAGTCATCAACACGTGCCATCAAGTCAGTTCCAACGTATGGTGTTATCCAGGGTTTTCTAGGTAGCAAATACACTGAAGTGGTTTCTTCTGTGGGCACCCTGGAACTCACAACACTTTGACTCCACTGCCAGTGACCTGAAGCACTGAGCATCCATAGAATAACATCAGGTAAAATGTATTCTTTTTTTATTTGGTGCCACTGTCAGTGACACCATCCCAGTCATTATACAATAGTGTGAATTGGGGATTGATTGATTGATTTGATTTGATTTGATTTGATTTGTATTCTACCCATCTAGCCTAAGGTCACTCTGGACGTATCACAGCAGAATCAACAGCAAAATAATGCTACAATTATAAAACACAATCAACAAACAAGCAACATAATATAAAACAGTGTTTAAACAATTATAAAATTAACAATTACACATTGAGCATTAGCTATTTAAAAGTCAGCATAGTTGAATGGCTAAACTCTTCAGTGAATTTCCATGGATGGAAATGTCTATCTGAGCAACTAAGTTGTTTAAAAAAAAATAATGGTCCTCAGTGATAGGGCCAAGTGGACGTGGATGTAGTTGGTTCCAGAGTCTATGTGCAACCAATGAGATGGTCTGACTCCTGGTCCTCTCTCTTTGAGTCTTTCTCAGGATCAACACCCTCAGACATCCAACCCGGGATGAATAGGTAGGATGAGCAGTTCTTCCTGGAAGGAGTAATTCTGTCAGGTAGTGGTTGTACAACTCCACTTCCCTCATTCATTAATTAGAAAATCTTATTCTTTTCAGGTGGTGTTGTCAAACAGTGGATGCTCCCTCAGTTTTGAATGAAAAAGCCAGTGATTCCTAGAGTCTTCTTGTTTATGAACTCCTTGTGCATGGGTTAAGCAAAATTAAAGCAATCTCTCTCTCTCTCTCTTCTCTATTAGGAGACCATTCTGTATGATTATTGTTGTTATGAAGAAGGGCTCGCTGAGAAATACAGTTTTACAGAGTGCTGTGGTAAAGCCAATTCAGAAAGAAAGGATTGTTTTCTATCCCTTAAAAATGCAAGCCAATATGTCCTTCCACCCTTTGAAGAGGCCGCTGTAGAAGAGCGCTGCAAAGACTTTCAGGAAGATGCAGCTACAGCTTTGAGCCTGTATGTAAATACATTAGATCCAGTGCTCTCTATGTTGCAAGTGGGGGGTCTCCTCTTGGGGCCCCTGGAAGTTGGTACAAATGTGTCATTTTGTCCCTCAACCAAAGATTAAAAAGTAAGATGCAATGACAGGTTTTTTACTAGAGGCACCATTTTCTTTAACAGTCCTCCATTCATGCAGTCGGCAGGGTAAAATCAGTGGTTTCTATGACTACTTCTTTCCTGTCAGGTAATGCTGAGAGTCTACAGTCCAGCACTTGCCATCCTTCATCTGCAAGACATTCCAGGCTCTTTTTCCTTCCCAACTCTCATGATTTTAATAAAGCTATTTCTGATGTTGGCCTCAGAGAAGGGTGTCCCAGTTCAATCCCTGAATCCTGTCATCTCAGGTGCTACCTGTTGACTCCCTCATAATAGAGCCATTGCAGCTCCTAGATTACCCATACCATTATCAACATTGTTTAAATGACCCTGCCCTCCAGTCCACTCTTAATTGTAAATGTTGGGCAAGCTAAGTGGTGTCTCCTAATTGCTGTCCATTGTGCTGACAGCACAGCAATGCTACTGGTGTAAACAGGCCTCAGCTTGGCTTGTCCCGAGTAGAGACAAATACGCCCGGCTGTCACAGTTGTCAATGCGATCAACACGGCTGCAGATCCCTCATTTCTGCCTCCTATGATTTACCAGTTCTCATATTCTCACTAGTGGCATGTCACCTGTCACCTCCTAACAATGTAGAACCTGCAACAGAATATTTCAGTAGAGGAACAGCCCAGGTCAGGATTCCTGCTAGCCACACTGTCCTCCAAGACACTGGCTAAAACCCAGCAGCTTGAATCAATGCAACTTGGAGAGGATTTGACTCCTCAAATCCCCACTGATTCAGTTGACCTGCTCTAGTTGCAGCTTACTATTGGATTCCAACCATTCCGTTCCATCCCCAACCCTCACGTTTGGATTTTCTTTTCTAACTCTCAGTCTGTGTTCTATTGACTGCAGACACTGCTATTTCTTGCACATGCAAATTATTATCTGTCTTACCAACTTTCCTGCCTCACCACAAGTTGCATGATGAATCTTGCACCCTCTGCAGGAATGAGGACAAAATGGGAAAGCTGCTGGAGTAGAATTTCACAACCATTCCATCTTCCAGCCATTTGATACTGGAATGTATAATAAATTCCAATGAAAATTAATAACAAGACCTTTTTTGTTTTGTTCACAGTTACATCTATGAAACTGGCAGAAGATACCCTGTTTCAAGTATATCCATGCTCCTTGACTTTATCCATATATATGAGAACGTGCTGACAGTTTGCTGCCAGGAAGCTGACCAGGAGGCATGCTTCGGTGAAAAGGTACTGCAGCCCTAACCAGGTTTTGCTCAAAAACAAAAAAACACCCTCTTTTGCTTTCTGCAATGCATGGTGGCATCAGCCCTACCAGTCTGTGGTTACTGAATGCCAGGTTGGTGGGCAACAAGAGTCATCTTATCTGGGATTCAACCCATGAAACCAAACCAGATCTAGTATATATTATGGAGATGTGGTTGGACAAAAGGGGTGGGGGACTACTTTTACCCTCTCTTGCTCACCAGGATATGCCACAGTACACCAGGGTAGACTGGGAGGCAGGGGTGTGAGATCGCTCTGATGATTAATCAGAACATCAAATGCAACAGACTTGCTTCCCTTTCCATGGAAGATCTAGAGTGGGGCCCAGGGATAGAGTAAGGCTTGTACTGGTATACTGCTCTCCCACAGTCCAGAGCGGCCTCTGTCCCAACTGGAAGACTTCATTTCTATGGCAGTGTTGTGGCCCCCCAGAATTATAGTCCTGGGGGATTTCAATGTCCATGTGGAGATGAAATTGGCTCATGATGTTATGGAGTTCATGGACTCCATGACGGCCATGAACCTATCCCAATATGTTATTGGACCGACACTCATTGCTGGAAACACTCTGGGCCTCATTTTACATCAAGGAGCCAACATGATCTGGTAGTGTATAACATGAACATTATGCCACTCTCATGGACCAGTCATTTTCTGCTCCAATGTAGGGTTAAATTGACAAGCCCTCCCTGTAGGGAGACAGGGCCAATTAGAATAGCCAGTCCCCTCAGACGTATGGATCAAGTTGGTTTTCAGACAGCCATGGGGGTTTACTGGGAGATCTGGTTGGTGCTCCTGTTTTGGCCCTGTTATCCAGATGGTATATGGAGACCACCAGGGGTATAAACACAACCACTCTTGAACACCCTCTCCAGCTTAGGACTTTACCCTCCCCCTGGTTCATGGAGTAGCTTTGGGCCCTGAAGCATAAAAGGAGAGGGCTAGAGAGAAGATAGAGGAGAATTCCCTAAGATGAAAACCTAGCTGGCCTGAGAAATACGCTAGGCTTCTGAAGAAAACCAGGCAGGCTTATTATACAGCCAGGATTCTGCAGGCTAATAATAAACATGCATCTTTGGCACTCCAGATGTTTTGGACCACAACTCCCAGAATTCTGAGCCTAGATTGCCAATGACAATGGGAACTGTGGTCCAAAACATCTGGAGCACCGAAGGTTCGCCACCACAAAACAATCAGCAATCAGGGAGACCTCTAGAGAAGACAAAGTGTAAGACCAAGGTTGAGGCCATCCATAGGTAAGAGTGGTAGAAATGGAGATGTCCAGGGCACCATCTTTGTCAGTTTTTAAACAATTATAAACAAATAAATATCCCAAAGCAATGTGTGCAAATCATAATTTTAATATGCCTGTTTTTTTCCCATAGACACCACCAATCGAAAAGAAGTTCATGGAAGCACAACAAGCAGAGAAGCATATTTGTTCCATCCTGGAGAGCTTTGGAAAAAGAGGCATCCATGCTTTGTAAGCCTCATTACTTGGTTTGAAGCTTCACAGATTATAGAGTGCTTCTGAGAATGAGTGCAAATTTCTGAGTGCAAAGTAAATCTAGACAGACATGGAATTAATACAAATCTCTATCTAGTATCCCTCTAATGCAGATATTTCTCTGTAAGCACACAGGAGATGTTCTTAGAACTATAAGCCAGTGAAGTGGAATGGCTCTTTTGGGTTTCGGCAAAAGACAAAGAAACACAAAAGATGTACTGTATTTGTGTAATATATGTTTTTGCAGTTTGTCAACTGCAAAAATGAGCTTCTCAAACATATGTGTTTCATATGTACAAAACAAGGGTTCAAAAATGTATTGTTTCATGTACCCTCACGGAACCTACTTTTCACCCCTTTTTTGCCATATTTCCAGAAAACGTTTTCACTATGTATCTGTCAGCAGCTTATCAGAATGCAGCAATTTATAATCTGTAAAAGGATCCTTGAGGATTTCCCTTTTTAATTTTAATTCTTTCTTTCCATGGATTATTTTTGTTGCTGCCCCAAGCTTACCCAACTGCTCCTGCCTACTCGAACCAAAGAGCTTTCCCTGTTTGATTGATTTCTATTTTTGTTGTTGTTGTTGATTAATTCCAGTACCAAATAATAATAATGTGCCATCAACTTAATTCTGAGTTACAGTGACACTTTTTCAGGCTTTTCAAGGTAAAGAATATTTAGAAGTGGTTTACCATTCCTTTCTTCTAATGATGCCTTTGGCCTGTGCAGCTTGCTTTGCATTGCACAAAATAGCTCCATGTACTGCTGTTTCCTTGCCTTTCCTTCTTCTTGTTACCCAGGCTCAGAATGTCTATGTTGTGTTGTGGTGTTTGAGGGGACACTAAACTGATATCCTCATTTTCTCATTTTCTATTTTTTAAATGCTTTGCTCCCTCTTTAAGTCACCAGTGGAAAAATGAGGTGTGATTGTGTGTGTAAGTGTGGGGGGGGTCTATGTGTGGTGTGTGTGTGTGTGTGATTTGGTTTGGTTTGGTTTTCATAGTTCTGAGAATGGTGTTCCTTTTTCATTCTAGTGTTGCCTGTTCTGGGAGCACACTGATTTTTTGGATTAGTTTTTATGGTTTCTTGGAGGAATTTTGTTTAATGTCAGAAAGAACAAATGGGGAAACAGAAAATGAAGGACCCACCATTTCCCCCTTTCACATATAGGACTGGTAAACAAGAAATACAAAAACCAAGCTAAACAAAAAGGCACACCCAGAAACAGCTGAAAAACAATGAAGCAAGAAATGTCACTTAATCATTCTTCTGGTCCTTCCCTAAAGGAATTCTGATTTTCTCTTTCTTTCCTTCCCAGACAATTTGCTAAGTTGAGCCAGCGGTTCCCCAAGGCCAAGGTTGATACCGTTGACAAGCTTGCTGTGGATATTACACAGGCTCAAGAACACTGCTGCAAAGGTCACACTCTGGCATGTTATCTTCAGGAGGTAAGATTTGCTCATATAATTCAACAAACCAAATGTTGGCCCTCCAAGAGGTAAGACACTCTCGCCCCTGATATGGTGTCCAAAACAACCCAGCCTATTCTTCTCAAATCTCTTTTCTTATAGGTCAATTTGACAACCTATGTCTGTAGCCACCAAGATGATATATCTTCCAAAATTAAGGCTTGCTGCGGAAAGTCTATTCTCAAGCAAGCTACATGTTTCCCAACTGTGGAAAATGATGACAAGCCTGCAGATCTATCGCCCACCCTCAGGGAATTTATGGACAATGACCAGTTATGCCCACGCTATGCTGAAGATCGAAACCCTCTTATGGCAGAGTATGGCACTGTTTTTCTCCCTTCCTTTTTGGTTACATGTCCTGCAATCTGGGATGATCAAGAAGAACATATCCTGCCCCTCCTGTGTGCCTTTTTAAGTATTTGAAAAGTGCTACCCTGTCTTCCCCTCAGTCTTCTTTTGTCAAGGCTAAACATGCACAGTTCTTCCAGTCTTCCCTCGTAGGGCTTGGCTTCCAGTCCGCTGATCATTCTTGTTGCCTTCCTCTGAGTTTGCTCCGGTTTCTTGGAATACTTGTTAGTGTGGTGTCCGGAATTGGGCACGGTACTCTAGATGAAACCTAATCAGGGCCAAATAGAGACTATACACGTACATCTCTAAATGCAGCCTAAAATGTCATTTGCCAATGTTGCAGCCACAATCACACTATTGGCTTATATTCAGCTTTTGATCTACAACAATGCCAAGATCCTTCTCTCTCATAGTAGTAGTGAGCCAAGTACTCCCCATCATGTAAATGTGCACATGGGAATTATTTTTTTCTCCTAGGTGTGGAACTTTGCATTTATCCCTGCTAAATTTCATTCTGTCATTTTTAAGCCCGGTGCTCAAGCCTAACAATATATTTTTTGGAATTTTCCTGCCTTCCAGGATAGAGGAAGCAGCAGATTAGGACTCAGGAGACTAGATTCAAATCCCTGCTTGATTCTGAAAACTCACTGGTTAATGAAAATATGATGGGTTAACTATTCTTTGATCTCACCTACTCAAAAGCTCTGTTTAGGTTAACTTGACTTGAAAACAACCTGTTGTCACTTATCAACAACAACTAGGTTGCCTCACTTTTCACTCCATGATTGGAAAGTCTCAGTCCCTATCCATACAAATAAGTAAAAACTGAAATACATTTATTCTGTTCCATTTATTTTAGGTCAGTGAAACTCAAAGCACAACCAGATTGGATTCAAAACAGCTTATCTTACTTGAATGAAACCCAAATTCATTTTGTTCAGCTGAGAGGCAAAGAGGTGAATGTCAAAATCACCTCTCTTCAAGAAACCTGCTTTCATAGGATAGTTTAAAAGAACGGTTTATGACTGGGCTGAGAAATGGGGTAGAACTGACAATCTATCCATGTCTTCTGAGAACATGGTCAAAACCTATTCGGATTTTATGTGCACATAACACAACCACTGCACTTGAGGAGGTGATGTTGCTCAAATTAAGAAATCATCATAGACATCTGTTGTGCTCCGAGTCAGACACCTCAATACAAACAGATAATGTCTATGATTATTTCTTGAGGTGAGTTGTTTTCAATAGCCATGTCATTTTCATTATGCCTTTTTGAGTATAACTCACAGGATTTGGGCTCATTTGTTGAAAGAGCCTTTAACAGTTTCTACTAGAGATAGGCACGAATTTAAAAAATGGCATTTCGTTTGTCGTTTGTCGTTTGGAGGGTCCGTTTCGGTTCGTTTCCATTTTTCGTGAATTTTTGCAAAAAATTCATTTTCGTTTTCGTTCGTTTTGTTACCATTTCATTACCATTTATTTCTTTTTTGTGATTTTTTAGGATTTTAAGCAATTCACTCATATTGCAGTAACGGAAACGAAACGCACGGCAAAATTTCCGGTGTTTCTGTTCATTTTGTTTCATTTTAGAGACAAAATTCATTTGTCGTTTTGTTACGTAACAAAATGAAAAAACAAAAATGAAAATGAAAAATTGTTCATTTCGTGCCCATCTCTAGTTTCTACATTTGTTTTGTCAGTTTTCTTGGTGTAGCAATGACTGATGAAACTTTTCCTCCATTGCAGATTTGTCTACGAGTATGGAAGGAGACATCATGAATATCCTCCACAAATGCTCTTGAGACTTGGTGAAGAATATGAGGAACGGCTGGAGAAGTGTTGTAAGGCTGACAATCGCAAAGAATGTCTTGTCCAAGCGGTAGGTTCTATTTTACCTTCCTGAAACAAGTGGGGGTATTTTGTGGGTTCACCATAATCTCTAACCAGATTGTAAATGATTTGTAGCAGAATGGATCTAAAGCAGATGGGAAAGCAATGCATAAATACTAGTCCCATGTTATGGAACATTTCTATAATGTTTTATGGGACAGGGGGGTCAAACCTATCTTGATCCACAAATTTTATTATCACACCGCCTAAAAAGTGCTTGAACATCTTGATTTAAACACAAACTCTTTGATTCTTTCCTCTTAGTGACCTCATGGGGTTCTCAATAAGTGCTGGCTGAAATCCTGTTGCTTTATTATGCATGTGGAAAGCAAATGGTATAGCATCCAAGCACTTCTAGCTGGTACAAATGTCCATTCAGATTCCTGAGTACACATGAAGCCCCTTGGTGTATGGGCCTCTAAGAAACCCTGCAGTGACTCGTTAATTGCTGGCTAAATGTGACTGGAATTTAATACTGTTTGGCTAATAATTAAGCCACAGGACCTCAGCCTGGGTCTCTTCAGTTAAATCTTGTCAGGCTACACTATTCCCATAACTTTCAACAAAGTCTGTCTTTCTGTAATGCACTAGATTAAGGAATCTCGCTGTTTGCCTCTTCTGTTGAAGAATTACTCAAACCATTTGTAAGGGATTACAAATGTTAGTCATCTCCCCCCCCCCGTACATAACTGTGTGGGTATGAGTAAATAGTGTTTCTTTTTTTGTTTGCTCCCCTCCTACACATTACCTTTAGCAGACAACCCCGTGATCCTCAGTTCAGAGTCTAAGGAAAATTCAGGCCTCTTCCCAAAATGTTAGTTACTTCTTTCTGCTGAGTGCACTTCCAGTGCAGATCTCTAACTGGGTTTTCATTTTGGTTTTCTCCCCTTCTTCCAGGAAGAACATCTCCAAAACTATATAGCAGACACCTACCATATGACGAACGAAAGTTGTGACCTCTATAAGCGCCAGGGAGAGGATTTCTTCCAAAATCAGTATGTTTCTCCCTTGAAATTCTGGCTCACATATAATAGCTATATGATAAACAAGCTGAGCTCTTTTAGGTAAAGATGAGGCTAGCTCACTTGGTTGATGGGGGGGGGACAAAAGTTATACTAATATTCTGTTGTTTTATCCCTCCTGGTCTGGACTGCTAGCAAATTTCAGTATTTCCCTTCTCAAGGCGATATTCAGCACACACACACACACAAAATTCCCTCCCCAGTTTCACTATCCTTCAGTAGGGTGGCAGAACCAATTCAAGGGCAAAAAATATGATAGTGCCCCCTCCCTCTCTTATTTATGTTTAATGTAAACATTAAACATAAATAAGACTGGCTCACTAAGGTAATCTTGATAGCAGTAAAAAAAAAAAAGGTGAGTGATGCTTAGATAATCAAACTGCATAATAAAAATAATGAAAAGAATGACTAGCTTATGACCATATGCAAGTAGTCAGTGTGTGTGTTGCGTTGTTACAGTCGTGACCGACTCTTCATGACCCCATGTCCATGGAGTTTTCTTGGCAGGAATACTGAAGTGGCTTGCCAGTTCCTATTCCAGGCACCTACAGCACCTGGTATTCCCTGGTGGTCTCCCATCCAAGTACTAACCAGGGCCGACCCTGCTTAGCTTTTGAAATCAGGCGAGATCGGATGTGCTTATGGCATAGAAAACAAAAAGCCCATCCAAAGAAAAACATGCAGTAAAATTAAGAGTCTAAAGTGCCAAAAGTCTAAAGTGCTGCCTCCTGTTACAGTGCCAAGATCAACACTTGGGGTATGTCAATTTGCTGGAGATCCAACCCAGATAAGATAGCACACAGGAAGGAAGCAGACAGGATGAAAATGATTGAAATGTAGTGCTGAGGGAGAGCGCCACAGAAGGGACAGGCAAGTCCAACAGAAAGACTAGCAAGTCTTTCTCCTATCTCTGGAGGCAAAATTGTTGAAACTGACTGTGAAGACTTTCAGTCATTCAGGTGAGGTTATTGGGAAATAAATCATGGCAACTGGACTTCTTTTCTTGAGAGATCCAAATATTTTGCTATTCATCCCAGCATTTTGTCAGTCTGAGGAAAGTTAGTGGCGAGTCCTCCATTTTATAGTTCACCTTGATTTCACACACGCCCTGGCCTAAATAGGCTGGAGGGAAAAGATACAGCATGACTTTCTACATCTTACAGCACTAAAAGACATTATGAGTAATGGAAACTAACACTGAAAATATAGTGTTGATGCAAACACAAAGTCAATAAGCAGAAAGTCTATGTGATCATGTATGGTAGATTCATGTAAAAGTCATATAATAATAGTCCATCATTCAGGGAAAGCTTGCCTGAAGAGAAAAGTCTTTGCCTGTTTCCAAAAAGACACGAGAAATATATGCCTATCTAATCTGGACAGTATGAATGGCAAAGAATTTTGTGTAAAAAAAAGTATTTCTTAAAATTTCTACCCTTGGAATTTAAATAACTTCAAATGTGTGTTTTTTTTAAAAAAAATCAAAGATATAGGAATCTATAACTGAAAGAAGAACCTTTAAACTTAATCAGCAAGGATCTTGTTTCCGTAATTCCACCACCAAAAAGAAGCACCATTATTTCCATAACTGCTTCAGATCAGCTCTTGGTTTGGTGAAGCCCATGTTTATGACTAATTCAAGCATATACCTGCTGACGATCACATCCCATATCCCCTCTGAATGGTCTTTCAGCTTCCTTCTGCTGTACACTCCAAAATTACCCCAGCTAAGCTTTGAGGAACTGTCCCGATTGGCAGAGGCAGTGTCAGATGCCACTGCAGAATGCTGCAAGATGGGTGATTCCCACCTACTGTTATGTGCAGAGAGACATGTAAGTATTTTCTTCTCCATATGCACTTTCCCTTCTCTTTCCCTCTTTAAGTAAACGTCATTTTTAATACTTCTTTAATATTTTATGCAGGCAATCAACTGAGGTAAAAGGAAGTAAAGAGACATATACAAATAATGAAATTACTTGTCAGAAAACAACAACATGGGGAGGGGGGAAACCAATATTTTTAAAATGTAAGAACAAGCATCAGTATTACTAAATCAGAGTCTATGGGGAAACATAATACAAAGCCAGCTGAAGAAATAAGCCTGCTCTTCACAAGATCACTCAGAAAGAGAAGGCTCTATAGAGTGTAAGCCACCCAGAGACCTTTGGGTAGTGGGCGGCATATAAGTTGAATAAATAAATAAATAAATAAATAAATAAATAAATAGTAATGGGATATCATTGGCCAACCTTGGCCACAATCTTATTTGCATGCATCCAAAGCACAACTGACAGTGGCAAAATATGGCTTCTTCAAGCCATGGCATAACCAACCCAACATTGCCATATTCCAAAAGAAAGAAAGAAAGAAAGAAAGAAAGAAAGAAAGAAAGAAAGAAAGAAAGAAAGAAAGAAAAGGGAATTTAAGATATTTGCAATTGGTCTAGTTTAGTTTTGTGGATGCTCAGTACTAGGGATGGACACCTTACAAAAAATGATACACTGTTTCATCATTTTGTAAGACTTCAAAACATTACAAAATAAAATAAAATGGCAGACACTGTGTCTTCACGAACCGAACCAAAATGATGTTTCCAGTTTTGTTCCTCCAAACCGGGAAACCACTGCCAGATCTCCCTTAAGGCAAGGGTCTGCGATTGGGCGGCTGTTTCCCGGTTCTCACCACCGCCTCCCAGCTGATTGCGAGTGGGTGTTTTTAAAAAGGCTCCAGCTGAGCTGTCAAGGGCTGGAAGCTTTTTAAAATGGTCCATCCCCACTGCCTCCCAGATTGACAGATTGAGTTGTCAAAATTAGCTGGGAGGCAGTGGTGAGAACCAGGAAACAGCCACCTTTTTAAAACGTGTCCTCACAACAGCGAGATTGTTCTTGCTGTTGTGGCAGCACATTTTAGAAAGCCTCCAGCCCACCATTGGATGGTGGGCTGGTACCTTTTTTTAAATCCCCAAGAGTGCTGGTGTGGCACGGGTTTCATTTCATTTCATTTTGTTATACAAGTAACATTTTTTTTAAAAAAATCATTTCTTATGGAACTAAACGAAACACAGGGGTGTGTGAAAGCGAACAAAAATGAAACACTATTCTTCCATCTCGTGCCCATCCCTACTTAGTACATATCATCCAGCATGGGCATTTCTCATTATGTTTACTTGCTTGCTTGCTTGTATTCTGCCCCACTTAGTGACATATACTACTCTGGGTGATTTAAAAACACCCTAGATTTAAATTTTTAAAATTCACAGCAACAGGGAGCATGTTCTTAAAGGCCGTTTTATAAAATTGTCTCTTTAATATTTTCCTAAATGCCAAGAGGGATGGAGCTCAGTGCACTTCAGACTGACCTTTATTCTGCCAAGTATGAGCAAGAACTGAGAACTCAAATACTTATTTTCTTCTTTTTGCCCTCTTTCATTGTAGCCATCCTTAACACCAACATTTTGGAAGAGCCATTAAAACCAGCAGCTGTTTTCTTGGGGAGACATCTCTCTCTCTTTGTCCCTTTCTCTTCAGACAGATCTAGTTGCTGGAATAGTATGTCGGCGACACAAAGAACAGCCTATAAACAAACAGGCCAAAAAATGCTGCGAAGATTCCTACGTTTACCGTGTTCCATGCTTCACTGGTTTAGGAGCAGATCGAGAATACGTTCCTGTGCCATTTGATCCCAAAGTCTTCATTTTCCATGAACATTTCTGCTCAGATAAACGAAATCAACACAGGTAACAAACCCAAAGCTCCCAAACCAAAATTTGGAAGTCAATTTTAAATCAGAGTGTGTGCAAACTCTTTGCCTGCAGGCCCAGCTGTAGATCTCAGGGGACGCAGTATGCCTCTTAAATATTTCTAGGCCAACCCATCCATCCAACTTTCCCTAAGAAGAATATCCAAAACAAAAATTTAAAACCACAACCTAAAGCCAGGAAATATATGATTTGCTTTGTAAATCCATTTTGGAGGATGGGGATTTTTATGCCTTACATTGCTGAGGGATGGGTGAGGAGAAGTGACTAAAAGCATTGCATGCTTTTGCCCTTCCTCAGTAATCAAGGCAAAGCAAGCACAAACACAAACAACTCTTGTTGTGTTCGGATGATGAAAGTTCTTTGGCTAAACTTGGAGAGTTCTTAGACAGTTTTTGAGCCCATTACTGGTGAATTTTTTTGGAAGTGTGTAAAACTAACATTGAAATAACTGTAACTTCATTATGTGGCCTAGGAAAAACCAGTAGCATCAAATGAGTTGCTTGTGTCTTTGTGATGCATCAATGCACTCTTTTGTGTTTGTGCTCTCTATCTGTGCTTTAAGTAAATCATACTACAAAACAAGAGAGAGGGCTAAGATTTCTTGTGATCATTAGAGAAGTAAATGTAGGTGGTCTGAGGATGCATGGGGTCTGCAGAGCAGAATTTAGGACTGTCAAGCTTATCCATTACATTTTGTCAATTCTTACTCTAAACCACCTCTTTAGGGGTTCAAAATTAGAAGTCAATATAGGACTTGATAGCAGGAAATTGCTTTGTGTGTATCAATGGTGTCCTTGATTTCAATCATATTAGGGGGATGACTGGTGATTTAAAGTATAACTATATGTCATTCTTTTTACAGGTTCCTGTATAACCTGGCTAAACACAAGCCCACCATCACATATGGTCAACTTATACCTCTAATTATGGATTTCACTGATGTGGTGACAAAATGCTGTGGAGCTGATAATCATGAGGAATGCTTTACAACAGAGGTATTGATATATATATATTAAGGGAGAAATATGTGGTGCATTTCTTTGGAACAGCTGCCAAAGCAGCCTGTAGCTGTAAGGTTATGTTGTAGCTGCAACCTTAACCTCAGTGAAAGAGCATTGGGTGTGTTAAGTGTATGTGCACATTGTGCAAGTATGGGCAGAAAGCCCCATTCATCTCGGAGAAACCCATTTGTGAGGAACAGTACTTAGAAGTGTCACCAAATAGGTGATTGCTAGTTCTTTTGAATCCCATGGAGAACAATAATATGGACCCCATAAGACACGATACTAGGTGCAAATGAATATACTTTATTAGCCATTAGTTACTGAGCTAATTATTGGAGTTTCGTTCACACAATGCTTCCATACTTCCCATTCATACTCACCATGACAGAGAAGTGAAGAGCTCTTGACAGGCATTGTCCAGGTTCCGAAGAAGAGAGCAACTGATCCCCCCCAAAAAAAAAATTGGTCTCAGAATACAAAGTTCTAACTGCCCAGGCTATCTTTTTGTATCCTTCCTGGGCAGCTTGTCATCTGAGCATGCGCACTGGGTATTTATGTGTCCTTCCCTTGAGTGATGGCTCCCGTCACCCATTGAATACTCTCAGCTGCATTCTTGTATTTTCTTCATCACTGGCAGACAGGTGTATGAAACATGCAATTCATCTTACATCACTGGTAGACATGTGCAATCCTCCTATTGTTGGGGAAAACCCTGTACTAGTGTCTTTGTTCTTTGAACTCCCGAAACTGCCAACAGCAGATGAAGTCTGTCAAGATGCTAAAAGCATAGTTCAAGAAATCACCATTCAAAAGTTGAGCTCAGTAAGGAATTAAAGCCTCATAGTCAAGTTCCCAAAGTCCCAGCTTTCTTCTGTTCTATTGGCCTTCATCTGCATCCCTTCCAAACATACACACCAGTTCTTTACCTTATTCCAGGCCAAGCAGGGATCTATCTTACATACCAGCCTGCGTCCATCTCACAATCATTACAGAAGCACACTGAACATGAAATAAGAAGAGTATCAAGATTAGAGATGGGCACGAAATGAATTTTTAATTCATTTTGTTATTCGTTATTCATTTTGTTATGAAACGAACTGAATAACGAACAGACCCATCAAAGAAAAATGAAACAAAATGAAATGGAAATTTCCATTTCATTTGCTTCATTTTTCATTTTACCATAGGAATGCATTAAGGCAATGCATTCCTATGGGGGAAAGCCGGTGGTTCCCCACCCCCCCACCCCCAGCACAGGGGAAACCACAGGCTTTTTTTCCTGCTGAAGCCACCACCAAGCAGCTGTAGCACTGGGCTTTGGCAGGAAAAAACACTGTAAAAGCCCACTCTTTCCCCCACCCAATCAGGCACAATTAGGTAGGGGATAAAAAATAAATAAAAAAGAAAGCTGACCTGGCCTCGAAGGCCAGCTGGTTGGCACAAGTTTAAAAAAAAATTAAAAAATTCAAAACAAAAAGTGAAACAAATAAAAATATTTTTTTTAAAAAAATGTTTTGTTTTTAATGACCCCAAAACATTTTTTTAAAATGAAACAAAATGCCATTTTGGCATTTCGTGCCCATCTCTAATCAAGATGTAAGGACTGTATCATGGTGTTGCAATAAGGCACATGAAACACATACTATCTAGAACCTGTGATGTGGAGAGAAAGTGTGCGCGTTGAATTGGTTGGGCAAGAGAGCAATGAATTCAAGCCTGTGCTGCTTAGGATGTTTCTGAAGGTCTGCAGGGAGAAAGAGCAAAAACTCCTCAGTATGAACAGAACAAATACATTCTGTTTGCAATAGCAATTAACTGGCGTACAGGGCATCCTTGAAGAAAGCATGAGAACACATACCCAGTCTCTCACTTAATTTGGAGAAGGCTTCCTGTGACATTCACATTCCACCTACTGTCTCCACATATTCTTTCAAATGATAGTGACTCTAGAAGTTGCTACAGCTAGCACAATATATCTACCTCTAGAGAGATGAAAGCTGTTGAGGATCTCATTCTCTTATTGAGTTCAAACGTCATCCTCTAGAAATACAGAACTGCAAGTGTTGTTATTCTTCAGAACTTGGAGTGACACAATAGGTAGAGAGATTGAATGCCTAGCATTTTTCTGGATACAAGCATTGGCCTACTTCTTGTTCACAATCAAGACTATTAGAAAGAATAACCATGACTAAGGTTTTTCACCTGGATGGATGTTGGTGAGAAATTGTTGCTTAGTCTTTTCTAAGAGCAAATGTCTTTTCTTTCAGGGTCCAAAATTGTTGGAACGGATTCAAGCTGGTCTAAGCAATAACTAACTAACCATCTCAGGTGAGCCCTGACTGTCCCCTCTGCTCCAGCTTTGGTAGGGCTGGGGTCCTCCAGAAATAATTCCATGGCCTCAAGCTCATTTTATTGCCTCTGAACTTTAGTAGCAAAATGTCACTTTCCTATGTCTTAAGTTCCAGGAAGCACCCCTTTTAGAACAGGTTTGTATAGGTGAGCAAAAGAAGCCAGACTCTGCAGTTGGTCTCTACCCATCCCCTCCCTTGCTTATCTCTCTAGTCCCATGACAATGTCCAGAGTAATGTAGCTTTGTCCAAGCACACGGCTAGAGTCTATGCCCTTTGACTCTTGTTGCAAGCAAACAAACTGGGTGAGAATATACAGCTTCCAACATTCTCCTCTCTGCCTCCCATATGTTCTCATCTCCTGAGATGGGTGAGCATCTAGAGAAGCACATTTATCAGTGATCAAAATCTAAATCAATCATACTGGATCATAGTTTAGGATCCAGGTCTTTCACAAGCCATATCAACATTTTCTACTGAGGGGCAAAAGAGACTACAATAAATTACATACTCATGACAGCAGAATAAAACTTTTCGTGTGTAACTTCTGGCTAACCCTATTACTAAAAGACACGGTCAAATCCAGTTGCCAGATCAGCCACTGAGATTCCTTGGGAGCCAAAACAAAGTCTTTAGAAGAGAATGGGGGCAGGACCTTATGTTGTTGAAAAACGATGATGGGTTGAATTTTAAGTGTGAAACCTCTCAACAATAAAACCCAAGTCATCAGGTCATGGATGAACCCAGAGCCAGGAAGTGAAAACCCATCTTTTAGTGAGTAGGTGGCCCAGCTGCCTTAGTAGTTGCCATGATTCCCACTAGGATGTTCTTTCCCTCCAAAACTTTCAGCACTGCTGCCAGAGCTGATGCAACAAGAAAATGTGTTGGTTGTGGTGTTGGCACTCCATTTCCTTTCTTGAATCAAATGGCCCAACGGCCCCAACTCCAAAATCTACCTGCTGTTTTCACCATCCCATCCCATCTCATCACACGTGGCTTTGCAGTGTAGACATTGCACAAATACAAACACCTGCACGCTGTGCAGAAAATCCTGGAGGCAACTGGTGAGGTGGGTGCCTAAGCTTTAGACATAGAAATCAAGTGTCTTCCTCCTTCAGCTCTACTAGCCCTAAGAGTTGCTTTCCTTTATGGAGGCACAGAGAAGCAATTCCCTGAAATATCAACGTGGCATACCTAGTGCTGAGTGTCTGCCAGATTTATACAGCTTGCTTACCCAAAAGAAAATGTATAATTCAATTTTATTGATTACATCTTTGATATAGTAGCCCACAACCTCTAAATCAGCCAGTCGCCTCAAGATGTTCTTATGGCCCCCATTACCATGAGATATGTGATTTGGCCATTAGAAGTTCATGAGCAGAAGATAACTTTGCTTGTTAAGCTACTTTGTTGGCTAACCCACACACATGTCCCTGTTGACTGCTGCAAGTAATGTTCTGATTCTCTTTTTTTCTAGGCAAGAACACTGGAGTCAAACATCCCCAGCAGCTTGGGGTTTTTTTTCCTTACATGCTAGCTATCTAATTGCAGCTATATAAAGATTTAATTCATATTAACAGTTGGAATTAAAGTCTTTAAACAAAATTCTTCCACTTCAGAGTCCAGGAATTTAATTAATTTAAATAAAATGATGTGATTTGTGTTTATACGGATTAGGGAGGGACAGCTGTACACATTCGCTTTTTCATTTTCCTTTATCCTTTGTTTTAAAAACATGCAAATTTACCCAGAAATTTGTATACCTCCTGTTCGTGTTCTCCTTTTGTACCGGAAGAGGAACCACCCATGTAGGTTAGGAACTTGTGACCTAAAAAGTACTTTTTCCAAACTCTGATTATAGCAATATTAAATTTGATGGAAATAAAGACTGTTACTTTTTTTAAAAGAAATGGAGCTACATGGACCACAGTGGCCTGCAAAGTCTCATGATTTATATACAGACCTTCATTTTTTCTCTTTTTTATAATAAGTCTGTGGCCACCACTGCTACCACCTCTATGATCCCTAAGCCCTTCCTGCAGCTACAACTTGTCTTTATTAGGATAAGAGAATAGAGTATAAGGTCACTGGGGAGTCTTGCCCTTCCTGTACCAACAGTCCATAGGGGAGCCTAGTTATTAATAGCCCTTTGTTGCTTTCATTTCTCAGTGGGGCCGAGGTTCCATTCACTGGGCCCCAATTTCTCCAGTCTGGGGCTGAGTCAGACTGAAGTATGGTGGATTGGGGACTCATCTGAATGCCTTTGCCTTCTCTGTCAGGGCCCCAGTGGGCTCACTACTGGTGCTGCTTCCCCACATCTTTTACCCATGATGAAATGGATCCATTCACTCATGCATGGCTCCTGGAGCACCAGCGCCTGTTCCTCACCAAGGGCGAAGGAAATGGAAAGGGCCTCCCACAAGGCCTCAGCCCAGTCTTTTACTTCTTAATCTTCTAAGAGCGATGTGACCTCTACCTCTTTCTCTTTCCCCTCCTTTAGACCTGACTCTCACAGATTTTTCCTAGCTCCCAATCCCATCCTTCAGGTGCAGCTCAATCTCCCTCTTCACTCCCACCTGAGGCCCTACTGTGCCCTCAGGCTGCCCTGCTGCTGGGATCTCTGAGAAGTCCCCCTCACAAAGGCCTGTTTTGTTTTGCATCTCAGTTGGCAAACACAATCATGAAGAAATTGCAGCTCAGAAAAACCTCACCTATCTATATTATTGAACTACAATGAATGATAGTTTGGAGTCATTCCTGCTACCACCACCACATACTGTATTTATTTATTTATTTATTTATTTACCACCCATCTTCCAACAGAACTCCAGGTAGTTTACAACAATGCACTAAGAATAAGAAATAGACAATAGAGAAGAAAGAAGAAAAAAGAAAAAAGATGTCCAGTAGACCACTTCCAGATAAATTCACCTGGATGACTGAGAATCTTCAGAGACAAATACATAATAATAATAATAATAATAATAATAATAATAATAATAATAATAAT
>JAHTLZ010000111.1:17296922-17311075 GCA_023846285.1 Phrynocephalus versicolor | reverse complement strand
ATAATAATAATAATAATAATAATAATAATAATAATAATAATAATAATAATTTGAAAAAACATTAATAAGTTTTACAATTATGCAGAGAGATGTATGCCTGCCTCCTCTATCTGATTCCAGTGCAGAAGTTTAGCCATTGCTGCAAGACAGCAAATGTTTGCTTGCCAATACTCTTGAAAACTAGGGTCACAAACCTCTACTTTGACCATGTACTCTTTTACTACTGGCCTTGGTCCCTCAATCCCTCACCTTTACTGGGGAGGGGGGAATTGAGATCAGGCAGATCTTGTTGAAAATGATAGAACAATCAGAGGGGCAGACTGTCCTGCTTGGTTTGCACTATGATAAGTTAGTTTACCAACATCTGTACATCTGACTTCACAATGTCAATATTCAGGGACGAACTAATACCAACTGTTTGCCATCTGTTTTGGCCTTGGGTAGATTTCTGTTCAAATTAATGGCATTATAGAAAATGAGAGGGAGAGCAGCACAAGGGGGTGTAATAATGTTCTTTGCCCCTCACACTCCCAGTCATAATAAGCATCTCCATGACATAGTATTGTGTTCCATCAGTGGAGCTGTCTGCAGCCTTGTTTAGTCATTAAAAGCAAAGCAAAATGCTGATGAGAATGGTTCCAATTGCCCAAGAGAGTCTGGGGAGAGGTGAGGAGAGATGGTGGAACGAAGGGGAGTCTGCAGAGAAATCAGGGACAGGGTAATTTTGGAGACTGGGGCTTGCAAGAATAGTCTGAGGAAGAAATTGAGAGGCAGAGGTGATAGGAAAACTGTGCTGAATAAAATTAAAGCAAAGCCTAAGAATAAAGAATGCTCTTTTAACATAGTTATTTTAATAAAACCTTACTAGTAGAGATGGGCACAAAATGAAGTTTCAATTCATTTTGTTATTCGTTATTCATTTCATAACATTGCAAAACAAATAACGAACCCCACTCTGGAAGAGAAACAAAAGAAAGTGAAGCAGAAATTTCCGTTTTGTTCCATTTCATTTCTTTTCCCCCATAGGAATGCACTGCTAATGGGGAAAATCCCACAGTCCCCCCCCCCACATGCCCAATGGGGCACAGGAAACCATGGGCTTTTTGCTTCCCCCAGTGCCAATCAGCTGGCTCACAGGCTGGGGGAGGCAAAAAAAAAAAGCATTCCAGCGATTCCTCGTTGTAAGGTACTGAAACAATGCATTCCAATGAGGAGAAAATTCTCTATTGAAATGCATTGAGCCTTTTCCCACACCCAATCAGGTGGGGGAAAGGTGGGAGGCTTTTTATTTATTTTTTTGCATCCCTGGTGTCGATCAAACTCCCACCCAATGCATTTCAATGGAGAAATTTTTCTTCATTGAAATGCATTGAAGCAATACATTCCAATGAGGAATCGATGGAGTGTTTTTTTTTTTTTTTTGCTTTTTTTTTGCCTCCCCCAACCCACAAGCTAGCTGATGGGCACTGGGTGAGGGGGGAAAAACCCTCGCCTTTTCCCCGCCCGATCGGGCATGGGGGAAAGGAGGGGGTTTCTTTTTCTTTTTCTTTCCTTCTTTTTGCCACTCCCAATGCCCATCAGCTGAGACGCAGACGAGGGGAGGCCAAAGAAAGTTTAGAAGAGAACTCCCATCTTCCCCCCACCCAATCGGCACAGGGAAAAGGCAGGAGTTTTAATTTTTTTTTTTTTTTTTGCCATCCCAGTACGCCAGTTGATCGGCGCTGGGGCGAGCAAAAACAAAAGTTACACAAGCAACACACACACACACACACACACACACACACACACACACACACCACATAACGAAATGAACCAAAACGAAATACGAAATGAATTTTTTTTAAAAAAATGTTTCATACAAAATGAATCCCCCTCTCTGCAAACTAAAAATGAAATGAAACAAAACAAAATGGAATTTTTCATTTCGTGCCCATCTCTACTTATTAGTTCTATTCAAACTGACTGGTACAGACATTAACACCTGAGGATATTAATGTATGAGGGTGGGTCCCTTTTCTAAGAAAGGGGGAAAAGGCCAATCTGATATGTCCTAGTGTTATGTTCTACAACTCTGTCTCACCCTGTCACTGCAGGAAAGAGGCATATAACCTACTCACTCATACAGCTGCATAGGATGAGAAGTCACTGTGGCTAAGGCTACACAGGAATATTTGGAGTTTATTCAAATTAGCCATGCAAGGTACCTTTGCCATCTATTTCTTACTTCAGACTGATACAGGACAAAGTATAGATGCCATGTAAGAAGGGAGGGGTTAGCAGTAGGTTAAAAACTGGATAACATTTCATAGTGGAAATACATTTTGGTGCTTTCAAATATCTTCTTGAAGCTGCCATTTGACACTCGCCAAAACTGGCTGTGAGATAAATAGGACTTTACTTAAGAAATAACTTTAGGTCCCCAGATGTTCTTGGACTACAACACCCAGAAATCCTGGCAGCCAGGGAGCTTTTTTTGCATTTCTTTTGACCACTAGGGGGCATCTTGTACATGGAGGATGCCTGACTCTTCTGAAAAGGCAGAAGTAGAGAATACACAAAGGCAGCTTTCCCCCCTTTGTAGACTAACAACTGACCTTGATAGGAACAGAGTAACAGTAAGTGCAGCAATTTCCTGAAGAAGCAGAAGTCTGCACCAACTGTTCGGACCCAAAAAGCTTATTTTTCCCTTTTTGTATTTTTTAAAATTGCTATATGTGGGATCTGTGGGCTTTTTGAATTTTAACTTGTCAGCTGACCAGAGCTGTGCACATATTGATGGGATAGTAAATAAATAAATAAATAAATAAATAAATAAATAAATAAATAAATGCTGGATGCACATCCCTCTCTCTTCCCAAAAACTGCAGGAATATTACAGATTACATTTTAAAATGTGATGGATCCTCCTTTTTGAACATATAAAAACTTCCATTTATCTGTATCTGTATTCAAAAGCCTTTGTATGGGGGAAAAGAAGTTATACAAAATTGTGTGGTCCTTAGAGCAATAAAGGATATGTAAAACTGTACGTGCAACACAACAAATTAGTGGCAAAAATGTTGTTAACAGAAAAAATAATCTCAGCAATGCTGGAAGTAAGAACTCATTCACCAAGGTTGACCAAATGTATTTATTAAAATGGAAGTATGGCTTTTAAATGTCATCTACTTTATTTGAAAACATTTTAGGAAAGATTAATTCATTTCACAGCAAGACGACAAAGGCTGTAGAACCTCAGGTGGTGTTCAACTGACGTTTTAAAAAACAATGATTGATATAATGTTCAATGCTCAAATTTGCCATGCAAAATCAATGTTTATATACTGATTTTTTTTTCATTACAGTATATACAATCAATATTTACAATTTCCCAAGTTGCCTTTCCTTGTTTCTGGGTTAAATTTGAACTTTGAGCCATACATGGCCATCAAAGTCCTACCCAGTCATGACTGATTTTTCAGGTGCCATTGATTTGATTTTGTACTATTTTGACTCCTCTCTAGTGTTTATAAAACACTTTCAAGTTCCATGAGGCAATTTGCTTACAATGGATGAATCTTGCAAAATACAATTTCACAAAATAATTCTCCCTTTCTTTGCATTCATATAACAGAAAACACGAGCAATTATAACCACAACAAAATGCTACAATTTGTGGCTTCTGAACTAAACTATGTTAATAACAAATCTTATGGTTATTCCAAGATTAACAAGTACAGCGGTACCTTACATAAAGGAATTAATTTGTTCCAAATGAAATTCTGTTAAACAAATTT
This sequence comes from Phrynocephalus versicolor, assembly GCA_023846285.1. Taxonomy (NCBI): domain Eukaryota; kingdom Metazoa; phylum Chordata; class Lepidosauria; order Squamata; family Agamidae; genus Phrynocephalus; species Phrynocephalus versicolor. The sequence continues at coordinate 17,307,299 of JAHTLZ010000111.1, read as the reverse complement.
TCCTTTATACTAATTTCCCATAGGAATGCATTGAAAACAGAGTAATCCCTAATCATGACCATTTTTATGTTGTACGGATTCACCCCATGGGCAATTCTTTTAAGCAAATTTCCCCTATCTCCAGAATTTTTAATGCTGTACAGATTTTATGTTATACAAGCCATTTGTTGTACGACGGTCCACTGTACTTGAATCTGAGCTCTATTTTATCTTTCCCAGTTTTCTATTTATCTTCAGAGTATAACCTGTGGCCCATACTTTTCAATTAATCTCTTCATGGAGCTCTTAATTTCTTTGTTCCGCATTGTGTAGATCATTGGGTTTAATAATGGAAAAATTACAGTATGGAAAACAGCCACCACCTTGTCTATGGATAAGGGCTCCGAAGGACGTGTATAGAGGAAGATGGCTGGTGTAAACATGACCAAGATTATAACAATATGGGTGACACAGGTGGATGTAGCCTTGCTCCTTTCAAGTGTTCTACTGGTTTTAAGCTTCAGCAGGAGGATTCCATACGAGGTTAGCAAAAGAATGAAGGAGGACAATATCACAAGACCATTGTTGATGAAAGTCAGAGCCTCCACCCTGTGTGTATCAGTGCAGGCCACTCTGATTACTTGGTGAATATCACAGAAGAAATTGTCCAAGACATTTGGACCACAGAAATGGAGTTGATGTGCCAACATTACAAGGATGATGGCATGAATAAATCCTCCTGTCCAGGATACCCCCACCAACATGCAGCACACATTTCTACTCATTAGATGAAAGTATTGTAATGGTTTACATATAGCGACATACCTATCACAGGCCATGGCGATCAGCAGAAACATCTCAGCAGCTCCCAAGAAATGCAAGAAAAAGAGTTGGCCCATGCATCCACCGTATGAAATCTTTTTGTGCGGTCTTAAAAAATCAGCTAGCATTTTAGGGGAGATAACAGAACAGTAGCAAATGTCAAGGAAGGATAAATTAGCTAGGAAAAAGTACATTGGGGAAGCCAGGTGGTGGTCCAGGTAGATGGTAAGGATGATAAAGATGTTGCCAGGCAAGACAAAGGAATAGAAGAGTGCAAATAAGAAGAAGAGGGAAAGCTGGACTTCTTTGACTGGAGTTAGTCCTAGGAGATGAAACTCAGACACTTCTGAAACATTTATCTGATTCATACTTTCAGTCTACAAAAATGAATAAGGAAATGGAACATATGGTTAAAGGGACAGTTATTCAAGTCACAGCAGTACTTTTCTAGATGCACATTCTTGTAAACTTTCTATAAAACAGCATTACTTACTCATCATTGAGCTAGAAATATACTGTACATTTGCCTCCCTTTCCTTCATCCAGAAAGAAAGGAAGTTAAGGACACTTGTCCAAAATAAGAAAATCAGAGCATCAAGGACAAATGGAAGATGATATACAGAGCTCATTTTACAACTGGATTTTTGAGCAACCTTTCGTGTTCTTCATTTGTATGATTGCACCTTAATGTTATCAGTTTATCTCAGAAAACTGTTTTCAGGCAAACCAAATGGAAATAAATGTGCTCCTCTCTTAACTTTCATGTACATTATTGGGCATTTAAGGAAAGACTTGGTTAAAGTTTGTGCATGGATAAGTGGGAATCCATTTTACTCAAGTTCTAGTTGTAACAGAAATATTATATTTCTCAAACTTGAGTTGTTGCATGGAAGGAAGGAAGGAAGGAAGGAAGGCTAGATGATTGGTTCATTCAGCAGAGTTAGATTCAAAATCATATGGGAAACCTGTTTATTTTCATCTATATTACAGAAGTATTTTTAAATGTGATTGCCTTCAACAATAAGATGTTTAAGTCTGCTTTTGCAAGCCACATTGTATATGCCTAAATGTGAATCCAACCCGATATAAATGAGTAAATGAGTTGATACTCATGTGCATTTGAATACACAAACCTAATGTAGAAACTTCACTGCTTTGCTTTTATATTGCAAGACTTTTCTAATAATAATCAAAGAAGACCTTACCTTGCTCTCTGTCTGATGTCCTTGAAAAATATAACCTGATGGCTCCAATGATGATGCCTAGACATCCCACTGGATCTTTATTAACCTGTGGAATTGGCAGTATGAAGGAACAGCAAAAAGTTCTGCCTAACACAGCTCCAGGGCTCAAAAATATTGCCATAGACATTGGCAATCACACACCCCTTTATATGACCCTAATTTTCTGAAGTTCTCTTAATCAGCCTTTTTTGCTTTCAGTGAACTGAAGTCTTGAACTTCAGTTCACCTGCAAAGACAGTGGATGCTCAGGTGGTGCAATTCCTCTGTGACATTAGCATGCTAAAATCCTTATTCCCAAAGTTCTCAATATTTCAGTATTTATAATGTTTCATCACATAATCAGCTGAGGTACCACTAAAGCTACAAGATCTTCAATAGCCTCAGGAAAAAAACAGATTATGATTGCTTTCACAATTGCAGTTGCTTCCAACCACCTGTTTTATAAAATGGGAGGGAGGCACATGCAAACACTGTCCATCCGTTTCAATCCCTGTCTGTATTTATAGCTGTATTTACATGTATATCAGCTGCCTGTGTGTAGGAAATATCAAACGAACGGAAACACAATTTTCTTTGATGATGTATTGCAGCCAGTTGTTGGTGCTACAAACCTGGAAGAATGTTTTATCAGTTTAGACTAGTGGTTCACAACCTTCCTAATGCTGCAACCATTTAATACAGTTCCTCGTGTGGTTGTGACCCCTTGCCCTGCTTGGAAGAGGCCACACACCCCCTTGGCAGGCCAGTGCCACAGGGGCCACAGAGAACTTCCCTCTACAGGCACCCTCAGCCAATTGCAGCCTCCGGTGTCATTGACAGACAACCCCTCCAGCATATCAAGCTATAACTCACTCTTCCCCCTTTCCTCCCCCCCTCCTCCAGACCCAAGCCTTTTGTGCCTTTTTCTTCACTGGTTCGCCCTGTGAATGGTCATTCAACCCCCAAAGGGGTCCCGACCCCCAGGTTGGGAACCACTGGTTTAAACAGACTGAATTCCAAATGACAAGGACTCCTAGGAGCCTCAGTTATGTTTCTGTACTTTGTATTCTCAAAGGCTTTCATGACCAAGATCTGATAGCTGTTGTGAGTTTTTCAGACTGTTTGTCCATGTTCTGGAAGTTTTTCTTCCTGATGTTACACCAGACTATGTGGTCAGCATCTTTGGAGGGCAAGAAGCTCAGGGAACTAGGAGTTCTCTCTGTGCTCTGGGCTCTAGTTCTCCGAGTTCCTTGCCCTTTGCCCTCTGAAGATGCCGGCCACAGAGCCTGGCAAAGCATCAGGAAGAAAAACTTCCAGAACACAGCCAAACAGTCCAAAACTATCACAACAGCTTTCTGAACTTTATCATCTAGCTGCTCATTTAAGAATAGGACTTTCAAACCCACCCACCCTACACACACACACACACTAGAGATGGGCACGAAACGAACAATTTTCCGTTTCCGTTATTCATTTGTCATTCTGTTGCGTAACGAAACGACAAACGAAAATTGTGATGAAAATGAAACGAAACGAACAGAACCACGAAAATTGTGGTCATTATGTTTCGTTTCCATTACTGGCAGCGTGCAATGAAATGAGCTGTTTTAAATGTTAAAAAACGCCCTGGACATCCATAAAAACACAGCGATAATTATTTATACTGTCTGATAATACCTACGGGGGGGTTGGGGTCCTTAAAATGTGCATTTATGTCTTTTCTAAGATCACTGTATTTTTTTCCTTTAAGGGGAGTTAGGGGACATCGACCCAAAATGGCTCCCAGATGCCTAATATTGATTTCTTGGGTATTAAAATACCCTGGACACCCATAAAAATGCAGTGATAATGCGATAATTATTTGAAATTATTACCTACCAGGGGGTTGGGGTCCTTAAAACATTTGTTTTTGTCTTCTCCAATCTCGATGTATTTTTCTTTTCCCTTTAAGGATGACAAAATGGATGTCGCCACTCCAGCCACAACATGGAGGCAAGCCATGTGATGGGATCATGTAAATTCTTTGACAACGTCAACCAATAGCATGCCTAGGTGGCAGACTGGGCAGGTCTGGCAGCCACAGAGGGCATAAAAAGCTCTGGCAGCCCCCGTCCCCCTTGCAGTCTCCAGTGGGAGTTAGGGTGGGATTGTTGTCTCTGCGACTCTAGCTTCAGTCCTGCAGCCTCCCTGTGTGTGGCTGCCTTGCACCCTGGGCAATGCCCGCTGCTGCCTTTGCAGCCTCCCTGCGAACCTAGTCTATACTGTGTCTCTGCCAGCATCAATTTTTTTTTAGTGTTTTCCCTCTGGTCTGGGGCGTTGGGGAACGCCCATGCATGGAAATGCTTTAAAAATCGCTCAAAAAGTGGGTAGAAATGACAAACGAAAAAAACGAAAAACAGAAATGAAATTTTTCCAAAAAAATTGTGAAAAATGGAAATGAACCGAAACGGACCTCTCAACGACAAACGACAAACGAAACACCTTTCTCTCTCTCTCTCTCTCTCTCTCTCTCACACACACACACACACACACACACAATTCAGATATTTCCCCTTAAAGATATTTGCATTTCTTTAAACCTTAAACTCAAATGAAAACTTTGTGAGCACCAAGAAAGAAATATTTTGCACCATATAAAATGTTGAATTAAAGAACTTCATTGGAATAATGCCCCCCCCCCCAAAATAACTTCTTGTCTCCCCACCCTTGCCCATGATAAAATGCCTCAGGTGTGTTGTGAAGGAGATTAAGAGGTTTCTTAGGAGGCACAATTCACCCACAATTGATAAGTGCAAGCTAATGGAAAGAAATTTTCTCCTGTTTATGCAAAATGTCTCCTGTTTGTACAGAACTACCATTCTGTATTTGAATCACTGTTCTCCCAGTAACAACCCTGATGAAGCATAAAGAAAAAAGCTTCACTATTTTTCTGGAACATCTTAGGTGGGTTGGTACATGTTGGATGCTGATCTTCTTGTATTAACTTATGTACTAGGTGCTAAGTACAAATTATATCTAGAGGTTACATTATAACAAAGATAGCTGAAGGCTGATTTCTATCTAAGGCTAAATGTGTGGGATATTTAAGTGTTTTCTGAATAAAACATGGTGTAAATGTGACAGACTGTTCTTGTGATGTCTAGGGGGTAACTTTTTACATCCTTGTAACCTGTGATGCCACCAGCTCAATTTGTTATGTGTGTTAGAAGCAGAAAGAAGATAACAAGAACAATTGTAGAATTAAAAAGGCAAAACATTTGAGCTGATGTGTGTGATAACTCACAAGACAACAGACAACAACTTTAGGACCAAAAGAAAGAAAGAAAAAGAATATATCCCAGATGGAACAGAGGTGGATGAAATAATTTGCACTCTCACATATGCATACTGATGAAAGGTAGATGTACCTGAAAGCATGTGCACATCAAACTGTTGAATAATTAATTTTTTTCTTCTCTTCCTCCTTTTAAATAATAGGTTATATTGTATTGTTGTACTGTGTTTTTATTGTTGACTATCTGATTCTTATGCTTCCTTTTATATCGAGAGCATATTTTACCAAAACAAATTCTGGGTGTGTCCAACCACACTTGGCCAATAAAAGTATTCTGATTCTGATTCTGATTCATATAAACAGTGTGCCTAGTATAAAAGTGCACATTTCAACTGCTCAGTTGCACTTGAGTCGAGGGTAGAATGCATTCAAAATGACAATGTAGCCCAGTGGACTGGACCACCTACCTGCTGATCTGAGGCAATGAGTTTGATTCCTAATCAGTCTTCTGGGATAGGGAGCAGAGCAAGTCACACAGAGCACACGCGGCTGGTGACATGTATCAACAACAGTGTAGACTTGGACAAGTGGCAGAAGTCTCACAGCACCACAAGAAGGTAAACCATTTCTGGATACCCTATGCGAGAAAACCCCCAATAATTAAATTGGGTATTGTCTCCCATCTAAATATTAACAAAGGCAGAGTCTGCTTAAATTCTCAAATCAGATGAAATTAGTTATATTTAGGGGAGCCCATGGCATACAGCCAAAGCAGAGAAGCCATGAAGGGGATGGATCCAGTCCTGTAAAATAAAACGGTGAAGTAACAAAACAAAACTTCAAAAATCCAGTCATGGACTGGATTTGGAAGTAAGAAAAGAGGAACTCTGTGGATGCAGGCTGTACAGATATGCACACTCCAACTTATATTGCACATTATTTGAACTTTTAATAAGAGCTGACCATTATCAGAGGCAAACCTGTTAACCTGACACTAAGTCCCTCCACTTCCTGTACCTTCTCAGCTGGCTCCCTCCCCCACCCTCCACCCCACAAAAAACTCAAGGTCAATTATAGACATGCCTCCTACCCACATGTTTTGTACCTGGAACAGAGAGTTAAGATTAAGAGGACTAATATACAACCTGTACCAAGAGTCTGAAATATCCTAGGACATGGTGAAACCTTTCTTTTGGCTTATTCTTCTCCAGGCCTATTGCTAGGGAGGATCAATAAAACATGCCCCAGAATCAGAGGTAATATAAATATGGAAGACCTTGGTTAAGATTTTCAGCATGAAAAGAAAAAAATCATACGTACAGTACTTGAATCAAGAACAGCAACTGAGAAGGATTATCCCTGCCTAAGGTGATTCTCCTTGTGGAAGACTTGACAAGCTGTCATTGGTATTGTAACTTCTATTTCTAAACTAAAAAAAAGCTTGAGATTTGTTGAATATGAATTGTCTCCAGCTTTATGCAATTCAACAGCAAGGCCCCAAACTCACAGTAAGACAAAATATCTGTGGGATCCTAATATACCCATCATAGAGACTGGCGTGGTTTGAAGATGGCAAATATCATATTTGCATTAAAAAAGCATTCTAGAACCTTAGAATCATAGAACTGCAAAGTGGGAAGGGATGCTATGAATCTTTGATTCCTGCCCCTTTTGAGGAGGCACAGAGGGGAATCAGAATTCCATATTCTGTTCATTTTCTCCCGAGTTCAGGTCCTGTGAATGAAAAGTTAGCTTGATGATAGATTACTGTAACACGCTCTACATGGGGCTTCCCTTGACCCTTGTTCAGCAACTGCAACGGGTTCAGAACATGGCAACCACGTTGGTGATTGATACAGGAAGATACAACCTCATCAGCCCCGTTCTGGCCCGTCTGCACTGGTTGCGCCTCCCCTCCTGAATAAGGTCAAGGTATTGGTTTTGATTTACAAAACCGTCCATGTCTTGGGTCCAGAATATCTGACAGAGCATATCATCCCAAGATCTACCTTGACCTGACTCACCAGAGCATCTCAGGCCCTAATGCTCCAAATTGCTACTCCTAGGGAAGCTCGGAAGACCTCCACCAGGAACCGTACATTTTCAGTTGCTAATGAAATTAGAAAATCATTAAAAACATGGCTGTTCAAGGCTACCTTTGGCAACTAGGTGGTGGAACATTTATTAGCTTTTTTACTTACTCTTAACTCTTTTTTTATACTTATACTTTTTTTTTTTGCTTGCTTCTTGTTTTTATTCTTATGGTCTATTTGTTGTTTGTATTACTTGGATTCACTTTGTTTGTTTCGCTGTAAACCATCATAGAAAATAGGATGGCGTAAAATAAATAAATAAATAAATAAATAAATAAATAAATAAATAAATCTTTCAAAACAACCTATTTTGTTAGCAAATTATCAGGACATTTTTGTTGTAACACGTTGTTTCTGAAACATCTTCCCCAGAGTGGTTTCCCTCAAAGACAAATGGTACCAGATACAAACCTTTTCAAGAAAAATCCAGAACTTTGCCCAGTGCCATCTATTTGCTTGCTTTGTGTGATTTTTTTTTTATTGTGTATGACTTTCTGTGTTGCATCTGTAGTATGCTCCAAAGCACATAGCTGTGAATTGGTTTAAAAGAGAATATAATATAATATAATATTAGTTGGGGGCATACTTTTTGCCCTTGTTTGCATTCCACAGGAGGAAGTGAAGAATATAGCATCTTCCAGTTAAACAACCATGAGGACAGATTTTGTGTTGCTGTACTTCACACTCATACGCTTTGGAGCTAGCACTCCACAAGAAATGAATCCAGTAAATAATGTGCCTTTTTTCTGTAAGTATGAACATTATTACCCAGATCCGTACGCAAGTACACTGTCCTTCTTAGTGGGTAAGAGGCACCCAGAGAGGTGCCTCCCAGAGCCCTCACTATCCCTCCCTACCCCTAACCCTAACCCTAACTCTAACCTGTATGCCAGTACGCCAGTACGCTTCCCTTCTAAGTGAGTCAGAGGTACCCAGAGAGGTGCCTCTGCCACTTACCCCCAACCCTAACATAATGTAATGTAATCGCGGCGACTACGCAAAACACTTCCCTTCCCTTCCCTTCTTAGTGGGTCAGACGTCAGAGGCACCCAGAGAGGTGCCTCCCAGAGCCCACTTACACCAACCCCAACCCCAACCCCAACCCTAAATGACAAACGACAAACGGAAATGAGAAATTTTTGAAAATTATCACGACAAACGGAAACGACCCGAAACGGACCCGTCCTGACAAACGACAACTCGAAACGTCATTTTTTTCTGGTCGTGCCCATCTCTAGTTCTGTCTCTTTGTATGTGTTCATTGCCTGTGGATCAGTCATTCAGACACTTCCATACTTGCACTGCGTCCTGAGGGGGAAAGGCAGAAATATTCCGTACAATCTGCACAATCTGTGAAAATAGTACAAAATGTGTACTGTTTTTAAAAATGAAAAGATGATTTAGCCAATGAGCCCATAGATGAAATAGAGGTGTTCTGAGGAGGAAAAGCACAAAATAAACATATTACTCAAATGAACTGAACAATGTTTTTCATTTTTTTAAAAAAGAAAATCCAAATGGAAGCAGCGCCATGATCTGATATGGAGGAATGAAAAATAGCAATTGCTATGTTGAAAGATACTTGACAGATGCACTCTAGCACCTAGAGAGCTCTCTATCTTGAGTCTTTTGTGAAAACTACATCTTAGAATAACTTCTCTTTCCCTAGATACAAACAATTATCCAATATTTTTGGGTAACAAAGCTGACCAGGATTCTTCAAAGGATAACTATTTGGAGATCCAACTTCTCATGATGACGGACAGAAATCTCTATATTGGTGCCAGGTCAGTTGCCTGTTCCATGACTCCCTTTCCACTCTTCTAAACTTGACAGCTTATTTTTCCCCCCGGTCCTTTTGTTCCCTTTGCATTTCCGTCATTTCCCAGTTTATATTCTCCCACTCTCACCCAAGGCTGCTGCTTCTCAAAGCAATGCACTGCATTTCTTATAAGTAGCTTCATCCGTCTTTACCAATGATGTAGAACTGTGGTTCCCAACCAGGCTAACCCTTGCGTCCTTTGACTGGAGTTCCCAGAAGCTTTCACCACCATCTGCGAATCGGTGTCCAAGAACACCTAATTATCTAAGGTTGATAACCACTGATGTAGAAGAATCAGCAACAGATATTCCTTCATATTAGCATTGTTAGCTTGGATATGGTATGTCAGTGAAGATTAATCAATTCCTAACATTCACTTCTCATACCATGTATTTCATCTGATTTCAGGGGGTCATGAGGTCCAGTTAGGACTATCAGGGACTATGAGGATTCTCCATGTATGACTTAAAAATAGATAGTACACTAACCCTCAAAAACTGCTACCAATCCTATGGAAAGTGCAAGGCTAGAACAACCAATGAGCTAGCTCACTATTAAGTGATTTTCTACATTTCTCTGTTTCCACATCGACTCATTTTCCCAGAGTCTTGGTTTTGCATTAGCTTGTGATTTATAAAAAACAAAATTATCAAGAGCCATGTTATAGAGGATGATCACCCACTAAGTAAGAGATCATAGAGAACTTCTTGATGGAAAAAAAATAGCTGGGGTAACTCTATTGTACATGAAACTTATTTTTCCTTTCTTTATAGGAACACTGTCTATGTTCTAAATCTGGATGAATCAGATGCAGATGAAATTTATTATAGTGATGTGAGTATTGTTCTGACAACTACAACCAAGAACAGGAAGGAGAGAGAGAAAAGCAGTACACGATCCACATGGAAATCCAACATTCCTCTTCCTGTTACCATATTTTAGCTTTTACATTTTATTGACTGAATTCAAATTTCAAGGCATTATCCTTGTTTATATATTTTCCAGTCCTCTTGCCTGCTGAGATAAATCCACCAGCAGTGTAAATTTCACCTCTACATTGTCCCAATAAATCAGTCTAGGAGTGTTCTATTTGCCTAAGCACAAAAGGTGATATTGTGTGTGTGTGTGTGTGTGTGTGTGTGTGTGTGTGTGTGTGTGTGTGTG
>JAHTLZ010000111.1:17283193-17296912 GCA_023846285.1 Phrynocephalus versicolor | reverse complement strand
GTGTGTGTGTGTGTGTGTGTGTGTGTGTGTGTGTGTGTGTGTGTGTGAGAGAGAGAGAGAGAGAGAGAGAGAGAGAGAGAGAGAGAGGTAAGAAATCTACTGTGATTTCTTAACTTGTGGCAATTTGCCTCTGAAATTTACATTGCTGTAATTACACTGGTGAAAATCTAAATCAGGATTCTGTGCCGACCATTCTTTTATAATTTTAGGTATCTCATGATATTTTCCCCATCACAGCACATTTCCTATTGAATGAACATATGTGAGAGTCAGTTTGATTGGTTTGGGGTCAGAATGCATGCAAATGGCAAAACTCAAATGTGGGAGAAAGCAGAACTTGAGAAACTTCTGTATTCAAACACATACAATTATCTAACCAGTTTTCTTCTGGATCCTTGCAGATTTTGGTATGGAATCCAAGTGAGCATGATCAAGATAAATGCAGGCTTTATGGCCAACGAGAGGTAGGGAATTTTCCTTGTTTCTTACATTTACTTTGTTTTTACCATTTTTTTGTTTCTGTGCTGTTGATCTCTAGACTAGATAAGAGATCATGGCTTTAACTCTATAGCACTTCATTTAGTAGAGAAGGCATTCCTATAGCACTTCATTTAGTAGAGAAGGCATTCCTATAGCACTTCATTTAGTAGAGAAGGCATTCCTGTTGTGTGTGGAGGGTGATTTGTTAAATAATATGAGATTTTTCTTTATTTATTTATAAATGTATTTGTTTGTTTAATTACTATACCATCCATCTGGCAGCACAGGCCACTATGGGTGGTTTACAACAAACCAAAGACAATAAAGACATACATGTACAATAAATTCAAATTAAGCTAAATTAACACAGCCAACGTCATATAGACCATTAAAATATATAGAATATTAAGTGCACATTTCTAGTGAATGCCATGTTTCTCATAGCAGCTGAACTATTTTAATAAAACTGCTAGAAAGAAAACTATCTCGCTGTTGTTGTTTCATATAACTATTCAAACAAAGTGCAAAGTAAATTGCTTATGATGGACAATTTCCTTTTGATTCCAGCAGTGAAATCTCTTCGATTGTTTGCTGTGCAAACATAAATAAAACCCTTTTAACTGAATTTTTCCTGAAATTATATTTGTTAAATGTAATAGCTGATGTTCTTTTTCACCAGAGGGAGTGCAATAACTTTATCAAGGTGATCCTCAAAAGAAACAAGGACACATTGTTTATTTGTGGTACAAGTGCCTTCAATCCCACCTGTGGGCATTTTCAGGTAAGAAAGACCATCTTCCCCAGAAAGCAAACGGCCATAAAATGTCATCATAACCTGAAATCCAAATAGTATTATCTGAAAAAGGTCTCATTCAGTGAACCAAAAGAAGAAGACTGAGGGGGAGATCTGATAGCACTTTTCAAATAATTAAAAGTTACAAAGGAGGGGTAGGATCTACTCTCAGTCATCGCAAAGCAAGGGGCATGTAATAATGGGCTCAGGCTACAGGATACCTGATTTAGGTTGAATATCAGAACAAACTTCTAAACTGTTAGAGTGGTACAACAGTGGAGCCAATTTACAGTGGACCCTCATATAACAAAGAGTTTGTATAACAGAATTGCTTAACAGAATTGTCTATGGGGCGAATCCGTACAACATACAAATGGTCATGATTAGGAGTTATTCTGTTTTCAGTGTATTCTTATGGGAAATTTGTATAAAATTTGTATAAAGGAAAATTTGCTTAACAGAATTTCATTTGGAATGAATTAATTCCTTTATACAAGATACCACTGTACCTGGGTGACAGGGAAGTGTTCCAATGCTGGAGGCATTGAAGAGAAAATTGTACAACCATCATTCAAATATCCTTTGACCTGTATTCCTCCATTGACCTGGTGGGTTGGAACTGATAGCCTTATAGACCCCTTTTAACTCAGTTATTCTGAGTCTATGGACATTCTTCCAGCATTATTTGTTGTATCAATTAATGTGCATGCAGCCCCGAACTATCTTACCCCCAGTCTTACCTCCCTGTGACCTACAGGACGGTGGAAAAGGCATTTAATACTTTCTGATTCCTCCTTTTCAGGAGCAGTGCTTTTGCTGTTGGGGAGCAGGGTTGCTACCCATGTAATTTAAATATGGGAAGTTGGACACCAACAACATCTCAAGGCCACCAGTTGCCTCATATGGTCAAACATAGTGGTTCCCAACCTTGCGTTCCCAGACATTCTGGGAGTAGCACTCCCAAAAGCCCTTGACACCACAGCTAGTGGTAAAGACTTCTGGAAGTTGCAGCCCAAGAACATCTGGGAACCACTGCTCTAACATGATCTGTAAAAAAAAAAGGTAAAGTTTCTACCCACACTTGCATGCTAGTCGTGTCTGACTCTAGGGGTGGTTGTGCAAGTCCGTGGCCATGTGGTCAGCATGGCTGAACACATTTCTGGGCACGGAACACTGTTTACCTTCCTGTGCTTCCTCTCAAATCAAACTTCCTTTCCATTGTGGGATTTTAATATGTTGCTTGTTGTTTTCAGGTGGATTCTCTGGAGCTAGAAGGAGATTACATCAAGGGACCTGGAAGGTGCCCTCATGATAGACAACACAGCAATATTGCTTTATTTTCAGGTAATAAGAGGCAAGGAAATAGATGGCTAGATTAGGCAGGCAGGCAAAAAATAGACAGAAAAATAAATTATCCATTAAAGGTAGCTCAGCTCTTTTCACACTGAGAAAATAGTGTTGCATAGAAAAAGCTGCTGCAGTTAAACTATTGTAGAACAGTGGGGGACAGTGAAAATAATTTCAACTGTTCCTCTTTTTAACAATTATTTAAGAGAGGGAAAGAGAGGAGAGTGGTAGATGATTTTCAGGGAGATGCAGCAAGTTACAACACAGAAAGACTGTTTTCCCCTGAACATTTCTGAATCACTTCTAGTAAAAGGACAGGAAACTACTGTTTCATCTTGGCTAGGATTTTTGACACAGCAATTACCCAGGCTTTGAGGCCATACTCTTTCCTAGACCTTTCTGGAAATAGAAGGAATTGTGATTTATGTCATCATTCACTCAGGAAATGTAACTACAGTCCTCCTTTTCTCCCTTTCCACCCTCCTGCCACAAAGATGACAATCTATATACTGGGACAGTGACAGATCTCCAGGGAAGAGATCCCATCATTTACCGTAGCCTGGGGACACTCCCAAATCTTCGGACGGTCAAGTACGATTCAAGATGGCTGAAAGGTGGGTAAATTGAAGGAGAAAGAGAAGGCCATCACTGCTGATTAGAATACATGATTTCTTATTGCCTCATTGTGCTAGTTAGCATACCTTTACTCTCCTGCTTCACAGTGTAGTTGTTCCCTGTAGGAATGATTACACATGGGCACATATTGTTGGGTTCAGTCAGGCCAGGCCTCACGCAGCAGCTTCTCCTGACTGCTAGCCTGGGCACAAGGCTTTATTGATTACAAAGGCAGAGCATCAGAGGGGTGGACGCAGGGCTTACATGCCAGGGGTCTAGTGAGCTGGGGAATTCCTGGGAAGGCTTATCTATAACGTAGCTGGGTCTTGCTGAATGACCTCAGCCAGCTGGTTTTTTCCTACATAACCCATCTCACAGGCTTCCTGGCTGATCTGGGGAGAAGAGATAAGACCACCTGGCTTCTTGAGTATAAGGCCCATAGAATTCATTTCCTTCCATCCGGGGCCTCCCTGCTCAGATGGGGAGGGGTAATGATTCCCAATCCCAAAGGGCCTCACCCATGCTGCCAGCCAGGGTACTGTCTCTGCCCCAAGGGGGGACATCACTATAGTGTCTGCTGAGACTGTAGCCAAAAGTAGGCATTCATCTGTTGGATCAATCAGGTTAAAACTGGGGATGCAGGCATGAGATGTGCCTTGAAATAAAACGGAGCATCTCAGAGTCAGACCTGGCTAAATGCAGTTGAAAGAACAGCTTTCCTTTGAAGCAAACTCTGAATATAAAGTTATCATCACTTTTGGCTAACAATACCTATTTGTTTCATTAGGTAATGCCTAATTAATGTTCTTTGTACACCTGAATTTGGAAGAGGTCCGATTGCTGATTTATAGACTCACCATACAATTGAGGGCACTTAACGGCACACAAAAACAATATACTCTATTACACTCAGCTGTACCACTTTACTAAGTTTTCATGCGTATTAGTTCATGATCAAAATATTTAAACTTGCTTGCAGAGCCTCACTTTGTCCATGCAGTGGATTATGGCGACTACATCTACTTCTTCTTTGGAGAAATATCAGTAGAATACTTTGGTGTGGAAAAGGTAAATTCAAAATGTTCATAAGCCAATAAAAGCTAAGAGTAATTTGAAATGGGTACCATAAATAATAATTACAGTATATGCTCCTTATATATAGTTTCCTGATGCTTATCACCAAAATTGTTGAGAATGCTACATAAGCATACAAGGTCTTCTGCCTTAGCGGTAGAATGTTACTTTTTCCTCTTCATTAAGTTGGAAAACAAATTATAAACTGAAGTTCAAATCTGCATTACATGTCTTATGTGCCAGTGGGAAAGAAGGCCAATTTGAGACGCCTTTATCAGTACAAGACAAGAAAGAGAACAATCCTAATAAGTTAAGACAAATGAACTGACACTATACTCCATTGTTGGCAAACCTATGGCATGGGTACCAAAGGTCGCACTCGGAGCCCATTCTGTGGGCACCCAACATCACCCCTTCACAGCCACCTGTAGTCAGGTTAAATTGCTGTATTGGCACTTTGCAAATAATTGGGTTTGGAATCACAGTTTGGGCACTCAGTCTCTAAAAAGTTAACCATCACTGCTAGACTCAGTCTCTTCCAGGCTAGGACTTGAAACGCATTCCTAGTCTAATTACATACAAGCATAGCAACTGGGCTGAGGGAAGTTTGGATCTGCCATAAATTGGGCCAGGGGCAGGACAGTCCTAAGAAATCTCTGAAATCTTCACCTCTGCAGAGATAATAGATTTAGCACAGTTTCTGGTTTGCTGGTGTCAAGTAGCCCTCAGTCATCTTGGCTAGTTGAGATTGGAACTTATTTGTGCAGAGGGACCAATTCCCTAAAGAGGTGGTGAGCGTTCCAACCCTGGAAGCATTCAAGAGAAATCTGGACAGCCACCTGGCAGATAGCCTTTGATTTGTATTCTTGCATGGAGCAGGGGGTTGGACTTGATGGCCTTGTAGCCCCCACCCTTCCAACTTCACTCTTCAAGTTGGGGCAAGATGAGTTTCCTCCTATTTGGCATCTGTGGTGGGTTTCTAGGAAAGAGGGGGTCAAATTACAGCTCTGGGCGCTGTCATTTATTTATTAAGAAAAAGTAGAGGTAATCAAAATGGAAAATCACTTCAATGTATTCATCCTCCCACGGTAGATAATTTTACTTTGAAAACATGTTCTCTCCCAACAGGTTATGATACCCAGAGTAGCTCGAGTGTGCAAGGATGACGTCGGTGGAAATGCGGAATTCTTGGAGAAAGAGTGGACATCTTTCTTCAAGGCACGCTTGGTCTGTGCCCATCCTGGAGACCCGCCCCTTTTCTTTAACAACCTGGTATCAGTTACAGATGTTGTTAATGTCAATGGTCGGGACATGGTCTTTGCAATCTTCACTACTCCTAAAAACAGGTAAACACAAGAAGTCTTCTTCTAATACTTCACCACGAGCTACGTACGTGTTATTTTCTTTGCTCTTCTCTTATATGATAACATTGTGGTAAAGCGAGGGGGAGCAAACTATTAATTGGTCTTAATCCAAAACAGATTATTCCATTTGTGAATGGAGAGATAAGGAGTAAAGAGAGATATATATATCTGTTGTTTCTACAACTTCTGCTTTGTTTTCCTTTCCCATTTATGAAGAAATGCCTGCATTTTGGTATTTGCTTATCAAAAAAGAACAACACACTCTCTCTCTTTCTTTCTAAAAATTGTCATTGTGTAGCCTTCCTACCTCAGCGTGTTGTGCTTTTGCTCTTGATGACATTGACAAGGTCTTTACTGGGAGATTTAAACAACAGAGGACCCCAGTTTCATTGTGGACACCAGTTCCCGATGATGAAGTGCCCACACCCAGGTATGTACATCCATGTCCTAAATATGTTGCATTGTGGAAATGGTGCACCACAATAGGCTCTTCAGTGCACAACATCAAAGCAAAACAGAGACACAACCTATGTTAGTATTGCTGTAGTTTTAGTTCCATTTACAACCTAAGATCTCAAGTATCTAAGGTATGTCGTCAATGTATAATGTATAACATCAATTCCAGATGAATTTGAGTTGGAGTTGGGGCTATGAAACCATCTGATTCTCCATGTTTATACACATTCTTCTGCCTTTTTGGTTGATCTAACAAAGGGATTACTATAATATAGATTTTTGAACTTGGCCTTTTAAAAGTGTTTCTTTTCCTTCACTCAGACGAGAGATTTTTAAAAAAATACATTATACATCACTCAGCAAATCTATTATGTGGTGGGAAAGGAAAGGCAGAAACAGAAAATGAGTTCTTTTTCATTAACCTTGAAGTAAATGGGAGTAAATAGGTTGTCGATCATAATCAATGAAGTAAATATTCAGACACAGCAATGATCTCAAATAAAGAATGGATCTACTCCAAGGACGGTTTAAGACCTGAGCAGTTGGGAGCAGTCTTTCCAAATTTGAGAAGGCCTGCTTTAGTCATGATTCACTGCATCTACTAAGATGATCTGCATTAAAAGTATTGTAAAAAGGTAAAGATAAAGGTTTCCCCCTGCACATGCGTGCTAGTCATGTCCGACTCTAGAGGCAGTGCTCATCTTCATTTTCAAGCCATAGAGTCAGTGTTGTGCAAGTCCATGGCCATGTGGCCAGCATGGCTGCACGGAAACACTGTTTACCTTCCTGTTTTTTAAGGCGGTACCTATTTATCTACTTGCATTTTACATGCTTTTAAATTGCTAAGTTGGCAGGAGTTGGGTTTAACAGTGGGAGCTCACACAGCTGCATGGCACCCGGGATTCGAACGGCTGAGCTGCCAACTTTGCAGCCGACCATTTCAGCCCACCATGCCTCACACAAGTATTGTAGTAGTATGCAAATAGGATAAAGGAAGATGGGGCAAGGTGCAACGTGTAGGCCTCACATTCATTTTTAATCTACCAAGCATGACATATTTCTGCAGAAATTACCATAACTTATACAGCAGAAATCATTTAGCAGAACCGGTCCTCAACTTCAGCTGCTAACAGACTTCATCTGGTAGAAATCAACATCCTTTTAATTCCCTGAAAAGCTTCTGCTATATTCCTGCTTATTAGTGGTCAATTTTTGGAAGGTTTTCAAGAATATGTCACACAAAAATATTAAACAGTTTCATTCTCTCCATCTTTGTTTGTTATCTTAGGCCAGGTTCCTGTGCTGGCTCTGGACCACTTGAAGGATACACATCATCCACTGACATTCCAAGTGACACCCTGGCATTTTCCAGAACTCATCCTCTTATGGATGAATCAGTAAAAGCAATTTCTCAAAAACCCCTGTTTGTACGCCTGCCCGCCAAATTTGCTAAGTAATGCCTGTTTTCTTGTACTTTCTGACTCATCCCAAAACTGTTTGTATTTCTAGATGAACGTCTCCATCAGCAGTCACAAATCTTATGATGGCATGAATCGTAAACCAGCTGAAAAGCTGGAAAAGGAAAAAAAAATGAGTGAATCAGAACATTGCATTAAGCAAGAAAGCTTCTTAGATCTTTCATTGTCCATGGTGAACAAATGCTTGGGTATGACATACTGGTAGACTATATGATGATGTGCAGTAGGTTAGCAAGGGTCTTTTAAGAGTTTGCCCAACTATCTTGCAGTAGGCTGGCCAACTATCTTGCAGTAGGCTGGCCACTTGTCCACACCATGGCAAGGACAAAAAGTTCCTTCCCATGAAAGACCCATACGGTTTCTACTCCTTTTCAAATTTCTTGCAAAATTAGTGTGCCAATGGTGCTGTTTCTTTAGATGTCTGATCTGCCCATGGTGGCCCTTTCTCTAGTTCCATCCAAGCTGAATTACTGTAATGCTCTCTATGTAGAATGGCCTATAGAAAATGTCAGGGAACATTAGCCAGTCCAAAACACAGCAGCCAGATTTCCAACAGGTTGGCCACAGGGATCACATAACTTCCTTGTTACAGCAGCATCATGGATGCTGATCCCATTCTGAGTTGAATTCAGTATGCTGGTTCCAACCTATAAAGTGTTAAATCAGCTCGGGTCTAAAGGTATTGCAAGGACTATATCTCCCTTTATGAGCCTGCTGAAGAGCTGAGATCATATGGAGAATGGTATCTCTTGATATCTATGTTATTTCAAGATAGATTTGTATAATTTCAAGGGGCAAGAGGGCATTACGTGTCATTACATTTTAATTATTGGTAGCTTTATCACTGCTTTACTAGTTACAGTGAAAGGATTGTTTGATGCACATAAGGAGATCCTTGGTGAAAGAGACGGGAAATCAGCCCTATCCTAGATAAGAGATACTGTTTTCATGGGGAACAAGGAGTAGGTAACTCACAAGGGTGTGCCCATCTTGAGTAAGGGCCTTTTTACATGACCCCTAAGATCTGCTGGTCCCTTAAATTTGGACCAGAGATCTTGGGGGTCTGTCACTCTTCCTTCCTCCCCACCACTCCGCACGTCCTGGCTGCTGGCTGCGTGAGGGGAGGGAGAGGGGGGAAGCCTTTAAAACGGACAAAAGAAAAAGCCTTACCTCCGGTGCCTGCTCCGAGCCCCGGTGGGAGCCATGATTACTTCCTGGTTCCTCTTAAAGGGGCGGGAGGCAAAAGAAAAACAACAAAAAGAAGCGAGGAGAGCCGGCACTCTCCGCATCAAAATTTTTCACCCTCTTCAAGCAGGTAGAAGAAAAGTGCGCTGGGTCGCGCTTAGGTGGGTGGGGTCGCACTTAATTGTCTGCAAACTCCGGAGCTGGTGGGGAAACATTTTTAAGCTCCGGAGCTTGCAGCCATTTGCGGCGGAGTTTAGGGGTCGTGTATAAACGCCCTAAGCCACCACAGTTCCACACAGCTAGTACTAATTCATCTTCCCCTTTGTAGTCTTGCACTTGGAGGTACAGATCCACCTATAGTTGCCAATAGAGATGGGCAGGAAGTGAAATATTTTCATTTCATTTTTCATTTTTCTTTTCATTACAGGACAAAACAAAGAACGAAGTGCCCCTTTGAAAAACAAAATGAAACAAAACAAATTTCCCTTTTGTTCTGTTTCATTATTGTTTATTATTTTGGCCGTTGTCAAAATAAATAATAAAAACAAGTGCAGGCCGGCTGGTCAGCACTAGGTTAAAAAATAAAGAGTGATCCACAGGCCTCCTGGTCAGTGCTAAGTTTTTTTTTTAAGCGCCGATTGGCCTGTGGGCCAGCTGGTCAACAATAGTTTTTTTTAAAGTGCTGATTGGCCTGTAGGCCAGCTGGTCAGTGCTAGTTTTTGTTTTTTAATTGCGCCAACCGGCCTAGGGGCCAGCTGGTCAGTGCTAGTTTTTTTAAAAAATGTGCTGACCATCCCACAAGCCAGCTGGTTGGTGGTAGGTTTTTTAAACCAGCCTAGGGGCCAGCTGGTTGGTGCTGGTTTTTTTAATGTACCGACCACCCCAAGGGACAGCTGGTCAGTGCTAGTTTATTTTTAAAAAAGTGCCAACTGGCCCACAGGCCAGCTGGTTGCAGCTAGGGTTAAAAATTCATTTTAAAAAAGCACTGACCAAATGATCATTTTTTTAAAAAAATTGTTTTGTTTCTCATTTTGTTTCATTTTTCTTTTTTTTAATGTTTGTTTACAGCCCCACTGGTCGACTCTTTTTTTAAACAAAAAAAAGCACTGATCAGCTGTAGCATGGGCCGATTGGCGTTCGTTTTGTTAAAAAAAAACCAACGCCTGGTGGGGCTGATAGGCTGCAAAATAAAACATTTATAAATTGAAAAATGAAACAAAATGAAAAACAAAACTTTTTTAAAAAATTGTTTCATTCTAAATGAATCAAAACAAAAAACAAAATGAAACAAAAAACAAAACAAAACACCTTTTGGCATTTTGTGCCCATCTCTAGTTGCCAATCCATAGATACCCAGCAATAGATTGACAATGTGAGGTGGGTGGGTGCTCTGCTGCAGAGATCTACTCCTTTCGCAATGCCAGTATTTTTCTGGTACTTCAAATTTGAGCTGTCGCCTTTTCACGGTTATCATCAATTTACCCTTAAATAAACAGTCCAATGATGTGGATTGGGCAGAGAAGTGTTCTGGGTATACTGGAGGTTGCCAGGGTGTTTGGGATCCTTTGGAAATGCATGCATGTGAAGCAGAAGAAGTAGCGAAATAAAAGTTAAATTGATATAGTGGTGATTAAATGCAAATATAATGTAATTTAATGTTGTTTTTCCAGAGAAACCTTGACCAGGGTTGTTGTAGATACTGCTGCTGGGCCTAATGGAGATCAAACTGTTCTTTTTATTGGATCAGAAGGTGGATGGCTTTCAAAAGTCTTGTTCAGGGAAAAGGGCAGTATATTTTTGGAAAAGATGTACATTTTCAATTATAAAAAGTACGTATCATTATTCCTGATCCTATACTTATTTAATCAACAAGCAGTGTGAATTCTGAATTCTCCCATGTACTGGTTCCTTGGGGGAATCTTTTAGTGCAGTGAAATCTCTTTAGTTAACCTGCTAAAATTCAATTCTCAATATATGTATTGGAAGACTTTTTGGATCCGAACTGGGCAATTATATCCATGTTTATTCACCAGCAAACAACACTGAATTCAGTGGATTTGCTACCAAGTAAGTGTTTCGGGGGAGCGGGGAGAGAAATCTATATGATTCATACACAAGTTGTACTGGGGCTCATTTTCTTCATAGCTGGCTGGCTGGGTTAGTGAGTTGGACCGTCAGGAGTCTCATGCTGAACCATGACTGGTGGGAGAAGAAACAGCTTCTATGGTCTTGGGAAAATTGTACTGTCCAAGATCATAAGAGCATAAGAAGAGCCATGCTGGATCAGGCCAAAGGCCTATCTAGTCCAGCTTCCTGTATCTCACAGTGGCCCCACCAGATGCGTCTGGGAGCACATGAGACTAGATCTCTGTCTCTTGATACCACTCCCCTGCATCTGGCTACCCCAGAAAGTGAATTATTTATTAATCATTTAATCATTCCTTTATTAATTCATCATTTATTCACATTGATTTCTGTGGTAAGCATAGGTTGGATCAAACATGTAGTATTTGTGATCCTATCCACAAATAATCCAATGCCTTAATCCTTATATGGATAAAAGTTGATACCACCTCCCTAAATAATAACATATCAAGATGGGTGATAAAACAAGATGATACTAAAACCCTTGAAGATACTACCATCAAAGTATGAATTTTAGGGGTCGCTTTGTGCTGCCACAGTCATTGATGTTTTTTGTTTGTGGCAAATAAGACTGCAATGGACTACTCTGGGAATGTCTAATGAATCTGACTTCAACCAGAGGGCTTCCTTGCAGCTTTTCCTGGGTCTACATTGTCTGCCTGTTTGCCAAAGTGAATTTAAATGCTGGAATTCTCAGAAGGGTAGACACATCTGGGAGGGGAAAGGCAAATATGAAAGTAAGCAGGAAAAAAATCCACACATTTCAGGTTGCACATCACATAGTTTAAACATACTTAAGTCAATGGTGGAGACATGTTTCATGTGTGCAATTTTAAAAGTCCACATAAAGATGGGTGTGGGGGAGAAGGACCGGTGCTTTGAAGGATGAGGAGGGAGGTAGCAAAGTTGGGGGTGGGGGAAGCAGACATGGCTAGGGAAAAGAAGAAAACGCATGAATGCAGACCTAGACAGATATTCGCATTTGTGAAATTGATAGGTCCCACTAGTGCAATTCAGCATGGGTTCAGCTCATGTTCTTAAGTTGGGTTGTTGACTTAACATGAAGATGCTTAAATTAACAGAAGAATTGGGGTTGGTTTTTGTTTCCATTTTCCTGATTTTTTTAAAACTTCTGATCAAACAGTCAAAAATTATGGATTTTCCTCCCCTCCAAATCAGATGCTCATCTCTCGATCCAAAAGAAAGCATGATTGTAGACATGAAACTGGACAAGCCAAATCAAGTTCTTTATGCAGCATTTCCAAACTGTGTAATGAAAGTTCCTCTGGGAGGCTGCAAGCGTCACGGTCCATGCAAAAAGTAAGCATCCTTGTCAAATTTCTCTCATGGGTTGTTTTAGAGCCATATCTAGAGTTAAGGCTATTGGTAAACCATTCTCAACGGTTCTGCGTTTGTCTTCCTTGTGCAGGGCTTGTATAAGTTCCAGAGACCCATATTGTGGGTGGGTAAATGGTGCGTGTGTCCATCTCACTCCAGGAACTTCGTAAGTCATAATCACTTTGAGCAGATCCTGTGTTCTAGTGACAGGGTTGTTCTCTTAGGGTTTTGGATAAAGCTCCAGTCAAAACCTACAGACAGTAAAGGGCTTCTTGATGGAGAAGGATGATCAATGTATGCAATGTATTTTCTTTTCATTGACCTTGGCTTTGCTAGCATCCTATTGGTTTACGTGCTTTTCTTTCTGAATAAGGCTGTCTGAAACTTTAGCTGGAAGCACAATTAGCCAAAATGCCAGCCTTCTTCTAGCTCTGTTTTTTCCATCCTGTATGGGCTCGGTCCCACGTCCCTTTAAAAGCAGTTTAAATTACTAGATAAACCAAACTGTGTCTTAAAATGCCGTCCCCACAGCCACCGGGCTTTTTGGAAAAAAAGAAAAAAGAAAACCGGGTAATGCCCCTTTAAGCGAGGTTTCTGTGACTCACCCAAGAGGTAGGGAATTTTTGCCTCGCTTTAAAAATCCACCTTTTAAGAAGGACCACGCAGATGATCCTGGCTTCTTTTTTTTTTTTTAACTCATAGCACCAACTGGCTGTTTCTGGGGCCGATCAGCACTGTTTGTTTGTTTTTTTAATTTCTTTTCACCTTCGGAGAAACAGGAAGCTCCATGCAATGCCCTAAGTTTTAATTTTCCCCACCCAAATGGTCTGTTTTTTTTTCAAATGCTATTGCCACCTGCTGTCCAAGAGGGCTGAACTGCACTTTAAAATTTTTAAAAAGCCAGCTTTGGACATGGGGACTCCTGACCCATATATTCAATCACATGATGGGATGAAGAGGAAAAGCTGGACCTTCAGAAGATCAGGGTCAAAACCCAGGTGAGATAGCAGCATTGAATAATTTGCCATATCAGGGATATCTATTCCCTTGCTGTAATCTCCTCTTGTTCTTTTTTTTTTAATACAACTGATCCACATCACTGGCGGCAGCAAGAAATAAAGACAGAAAATAATGTCATCCTAACCTAAGCAACTAAACCTAACTGTTTGGGTAAAACACAGGTCACCAATTACATCAGGACACCAATCCTTGCCTTCCAAATTGAATTCCATTTCTTTCTGAAGTTATTTATGCAGCTAGTTTCAGAGTTTGCATATGAAAATCTCCTGGGGGGGGGGGGGGAGTCCTGTGCACATATCAGTTTATAAATTCACTTCTTTTTGCTCAGGAAACAAATCTTGCCAGTCGGCTTTAATCTGGATCTCACAAAGATTAATTGAAGCCAGGCTGATATGGCTAGTAGTTTGAAATGGCTCTGGATTTA